>MU388884.1:0-166144 GCA_022578795.1 Xylariaceae sp. FL0255
CTCCGTATAAGTGAAGTGGATGACTTTTGGGTGTGACCACGGAAATTAGCCTGTCCGGGTGGGGGGGGTGTCCGAGTGGGGGGGTGTCGATGGTACCTAATAATATGTGCACTAATATCGGTGTTTTAGGGGGTGGCATCCATGTCTCATCGTGTCCGATTTCAAATTGAATGCTAATCAATGAAGCATTGAAATAGGCGTAAGATACAGATCAGAGTCTTGAAATTGAAGGTTAAAGGGAAGACAATAGTAGCATAATGGACTGTGGGCTTATATAACAAGCCTTGGAGGAGATGTCGGCGTCTCACCTTGTCTTAACCTCGATATGAATACGATGTTAACGGGCTCGAAGCTGTACTGAACGCTCTGGCATACACACGATGCCACAGATTAGAGGCTGCATCAAAGGCGTCTAATGCATACAACTGCGACTAGAGACTGAAAGACGGAGAGAAGTTGGATGGTCAGACCCAAGCAACCCACATATACCGACATTCCGATGGTGAGCACCATCATGTGCCTAATACTTTTGCAGCTTGGCTCAGCGGTATGTTCTTCTAGAGAGGAGGGTATGGTCAAACTTTCATCCCATTACCGTGGAAGTGATTCTGAACACAATACGCGCCCCAGCGAACACAAAGGGAGCTGCTGGGGCTTCGGCTGGCGCACTTTGGTGCAGGCATGCTAGGAGGGTAAGAAACCGAGACGCCGAGATCGCTCTTCGAGGTTATCTATAGCTCCAAAGTTCAGTGTACTTTCATTATCTTCTATCATGTCTATGACCACGATTCAAATACATATTTTGCGCCGATTCATGCGCTACCGGACGAGTATTCATCCAAGTCTGGTTAACGAACCGGATTCGGTCCATAGAAGTGAAATGGACAGGGATACGAAGCTTCAACTACTTGACCTCATCGCTCTGAGCCATGGCGGTTAGCCCATTTAGTCGGCAGTCGGAGATGGTCGAGATCCAGGCAGCGCGGCCGGCGGGCATGGAGCAGATGCTGACGCTTGCCCCTGAGCAAGTGTTATTGACCACTATGTTCAGACGGAACCTCGGCAAGGAGATTCTCGAGGGCAGAGAGACATACGATAGAGGTGAGAGAGGAAGATGGAGGTGATGTCCCACACGAAGGCGTTGAGCGTCTGTGGCGAGTGTCGGATGATACGTATTCGTCAATTGCCTTTGTAAACTGTAGATTGATATTCTATACCTAACGCACTATTCATGGCTTCTGTCTTTTAGGCAGGGGAGGGAAACTCAATGTTGAATTCACCTTCCTAGGCGCGGCTTTCATGCAAATATACCAATACACTATAGTAACTTGACATGCATTATCAGTCTCTGGGAGCCTTTTAACATTTGAAGTATAAGAGCAAGAATCCCCGATGTTAATAAATTCAGAACATGATATAGTGAGTTAAGACACAATACCGGCCCGCTTAAATAGGCTTGAATCGGCCCTCCGATGTCAGCTCCTGGCCGCCTCCCTCTTTCGCAGGTGATCACATGCCTCGGCATGGAACCTGATCAGACAAGTAACGGCGTGCTAACCTGTCACGTCTCATCTTGCCTCTGAAGACTCGGTAGTAAATATGCTTGGCATGTACTCGTCGGTTAGGGTCACTTTCGGGGTAGTTGCTTATGGTACCTCTACGTTTAATCTTCTTGGGTGGTCTCAGCAATTGAGATGGGGATAACGGGATCTCATCTCGAGGTATTCGCAAGTACCCCTCCCTCATCACAAATCATTTCGGCTGTCCTCCTGTCCTCGTGATAACTTTCGGAATACTTGACGTCTGGTGCATCCAGGTATTCGATTGTTGATTGCTCGGAGAGCATGTCATCGGCACAATAGTCGTCCCTTTCTAGTATCTAAGTTTCGGAGTATCGCGTCTGGGATAATTCCCGTATTGATCAGGCACCTTTAGGGCTAGGATAAACATATAAGAACTTTAGCATGAAAGTTGAATCTTTACTCAGTAGCTATCGGCATAGCCCTTACATCAACAATCCATGCCACAGAGGGCATGCTATTTTTAGGACATTAGGATGTGTGTAATCATCTCCTCATGCTCTCATAATACTATCTAAATCATTGGTATGTCGCTACTATCGCTCTCCAAAAGTTCTCTCCTAGTAGTAACCCGTCATATCATCTCCGCTTCCGCCCTTCCGTCAACTTTTACTCCACGAACTATTGATTTTTGAGACGGGAAATAGATGAATAGGTATGGTATGGATAGAATGGTGGTAGTTGATGTCCTTTCATGGAAATGCAATGATGTGAAGATGGAAAAATATATCAGCTCGAGAAATTTATATGCAAGAATCGAAGAACAATGAGGCCATGGGGTATTACTTAGCAAAAGTGAACAACAAACAACGCCAACTCGCTTTCGCTTTCCTTTTCCAACAACCCAGAGCAGCAGCAGCAGTAACCAAGAGTCCAACCCCGAAATAACATCTCAGAAGCAAAGAAATGCCTTTTCTTGTTTTTTTCTTCTCTTCAACACTCTAAACACCCCCAACACCACCATCCTCAAGACTCTCATCCCACCCACCAGTCGAAAGCAACCACTCCCCAACACGCTCCTTAACACCACGCATCCCATCACCCAGCGCACCCTCCCACTGATCCTGAACTACCCTCACCTTCTCTTTCAAGTCATCCGTAAGCCACTGCCTTTCCCTCTGGCTTTGCGCCGCCGCATCATCGCCGCGCCCCTCAGCCTCAGCAACCTTCGCATCAGCACTAACAACGGCCTCCTTGACCTCATGCAGCAGACACAGGAGATTCGTTTGCGACTCGATGAACTGGTACGTGCTCTTCTCGGCGTGCAAAAGAAGACTATAGAGGTACTGCAGCGGATGCTGATGATAGGCAGGGTTCTCGTCGTATTCGGCCGGCGGGATCTGGACCCGGAATTGCCCATCGATCGTCCCTGGGATCTTGTCGAGTAGACGCTTCAGCGGTGGTGCAATGTCCCAGAATGCGTTAAGCTGCATGTCCACACCGCGCGTGACGTTCTCCTCGATGATGCCCCGGAACTCACGTGTCCGCTGCAACACTTCACCGGCAAATGCCGCATGTCGCTTGGCGGCATCCTCGGCGAAGAAGGCTTCGGCATTGCGCACCTTTTCGTCGTTCCCGGCAAGTCGATACGGCGTGATGACCATGTCTCGGTACCGGTCATTGCGGTCGCTCAGCAAATTGTAAATCTCGCGGTGCAGTGCTTCGCGCGCCTCAAAGATCCATTTAAGCAGCGTAAGTTTCTCAAGCAACTCAGGTTGCTCATCGCCCTCTTCCTGCGGCGTGTTCGGGTTCGGCGCTTGTGTCTCAACAAAGAGCAAAGAGCGTAGGTCGTCAAATAGAGAAGTGGCCTTGGCAATGCGACTGGTGAGAAGCTCGTTGAGAGGCATGACGACCATATTCTGGAAACGCTCGAATTCTTTGCGTTCTAATTCTTTCGTTTGCGTCTTTTCGGATTCTTTCATGTCGGCTTCGATTGCGGCTGCTTCAGCATAGGACATGTTACCAGAGCTTACTTCCTGGTGCATGTTTGCGCGGAACGCCTGCTGGGTTGATTTGGCTGCTTCGGCCGCTTCGTCGCGGGCTTTCTGGCTTTCTTGCAAGAAGAGTTGTTTGGTTGCTTCGACTTCGCTCAAGTCGGTCACTGTCCGCACTAGGGTTCGAATGGATGTCAATTCGGGATGATTGTTGTTCACGGCCGGATGATGGCGCGGATATGGCGGTGGCAGTGTGACCAGGCGCGAGACGTCTAGATGGGACGGACTGGGGGTATTTGGAGCTGATGATGCGGCGAGGGATAAGAATGATTGTCGCCAGGGATGTGATGCTTTGGGCTCTGGTTCATGCCATCCTACTTTTTCGGGAGGGTACTCATCGGCGAGGTAGCCGTCCGCCGACCCTAACGGTCCAGCAGCGCTCCCCGAGTCAGGCTGCCATTGCAAAGCTTCTCGTGCCTCTTTTGGTACGCCCATATACTTTGATTCCCTCTTGGACCTTTCCATACGGTTGTTGCCGTCTCCATTGGAATCTGCTTCCCACCATCGACTCGCAGGTCTGCCTCGAGAGTCTGCTTCGTCACGCGCACTCACACTCATGCTAAGAATTGGCGAAAGAGAAGGCATATACTGGTTCGACGTCCAGTTTGTATTGATGGGAGGAGGTCCACTCGGCGACATGGGAAGACTAGCGGAGGTAGGCGCCGACGTGGACTGTTGAGATTCCCGGAGAACTGAATGCATCGAGTTTCGATTTGATTTCGTCTCGGACATCTGTGGTGTCCAATCACTACTACTCATCTGGGACGTGCTTGAGTCTCGGCGAGCTCTCATCGGTCGGAAGAGGTCTCTTGTCAGATCAAAAATCTCGGAGCCCATAGCCCCAATGGCTAACGAATACCGTTCTCGTCTTATCCGAGACTCATTGACGACGAAGTCGGCAAAGAGTTTGACACGATCGGCGTCAGTCTTGGCGGATGCTTCCTTCTGCGCAAAGACCTGTAAGCGCTCGATGGTCCCCTGGGAGAATTGCTCTGCTGTTTGACTCACGACCAACTGCTTCGATAATGGCTGTGTCGTATATGGAGTCGAGGCAACGCTGTTCATCGAGCCATATACGTCGGCGCGGACGCGGGATGAGCTTGATGCCGACCGACTTTGAGGTGGAGGGGTAGGAAGGGCCTTCGGCGCTATGACCTGCGCCAACTCCCCTCCAGCCTGGCCCTTCTGTGGCCGTGGGGAGAAAGGAGGCGTGCATGATTCAGGTGGGAGTCCTGCGGAAGCCCGCGGAGTGGAGTGACGAGAATCAGGGTCATCGGTTAAAGCGCTGTTCATCTCCAGTACCATCTTGCCTGCGCTCCGAGGAGTTCCCCGGCGTACCGAAAATCGACGCGATAAGCCAGAGCCCTGGGGGACAACAATATCAGACAGTTGTTGAGAGTTCGAGCTGGACTCGCCCCGCTCGTATCTGGTCCTGCTCTCATTTCGCCTTTGATGCAGAGTCTTCTCACTTCGGACCGCCCCGGTTCTGCTGAGACCGCCGCTGTTGGGGCTGGATCCGACAGCAGATAAGGGAACAATATCTCGGGCTGGGGTGTTTGCTAATTCTGAGGTATTGAGGCTTAGTTCAGGTTGGTTTGGCGTCGTGGTCCGCGGCTCGCGATCCTCGTCAACCCAATTAGCTGGTGTAGGAGGCACTGGACCCAGAGCGGTTACACCCCCAGGCGGTGGTCTCCGAATGGGCGGAGAAATGATTGGCGGGTTCTCGCTGTTGGGCCGATTCAGGCTTTGAGACCGGGATTGCGCAGACGGAGGTGGCCCCGGTGGTGGAGGTGGGATTGGCATGGCTGGATCCCATTGCGATTGTGATGCCGAGCGCGATCGGGCGGAAACTGGTGTCTCGATAGCGCTAGCGGAGGCTGCTCGTCGAGAGTTTGGTGGTAAGACCGGTATGGCGTCCAGACCAGATTCGCCGGGCGGTGGTATATTGATCATCAATGTCTGTGGCCTGGGAATAGGTGGTGTTGATTGCAAAGAACGCGCATCAGGATTTGTGATAGGCACAGGTTCCGCGTGATCTCTATCTCTCCGTCTCGTGAGCGCGTGGAGGCCAAACCGCCTCTCCCGAGATGTTCGGCGCTCTCCAGGCGGAGGTGGGAAGTTGTGTACGGCAGCCGGTTCGGGCGACGGTCTTTGAATGTGCGACGCCGGCGCTCGAGCAGCGGATATGTTGGCTGGCGGTGTCTCATAACTTGCTGCGGCCGGCCGATTGCTGCGTGGAGGGGAATACGGTGGTGGTGCAGGACCAGCGGCTTTTTGTTCCCGTAAGCATCAATCACCAAGAAGTCAAAGAAACTCGGTATACTTACCTGGTTCACGATATGTAACAGGCTGCACCGGGGGAAACTGATGTGTTCTTTCCACGGCAGGCGAAGGAAGCCATTCTTGGGGGTTGTACGGCTGTATCGAGCTCGCCGGAGTCAAGCCACCACCGAAAGTGTGAGAGGTGGAGATAGACGCAGCGGATTGAGGCGTGTTTGGTTGATTGTGATATCCCAACGTCGACGTCAGTAGGGGATTGAGATTCTGGCGCAGTCGCGCCGCGGTATCACGAGAACCGGCCATTGTCGCCGTCGAAAAGGCACCGCCGCGTTAAGATCCAACGACTGGCGAATAGCAGGTAGAAGGAGAGCGCGCTGCTGCGGTGAGACTCGCACTCAATCACGTCTCACACGAACTCCCTTTCCTTCAAGATCATAAGACAACTTCCATGACCCGGATTGAGGATTCGTCTAATGTCGTCACTTCGATGTTTGTGAAGGACAGACAGATAGACAATGCCGCAGAAAGAATGAAAAGGAGATCAATCTTAATGCAGCTGGCGGCGTGATAAAGTTGCGTTGGGGAATATGGAAGGATGCGACCGGGATTGAGAAAGTAAAGGCGGCGGCGGCCTATCCGCTTTCAGGACTGCAGAGTCGGATTCATGTGAACATTCAACATGCACATCCTGAAACTAGGGTCCCTTCGGCGAATGACCTCTATTCGGAATAATGTCCAAAGGTAGATCTCATACCCCTGGGGCCTTCCTCATTTGCAGTGTAATGCTTCTGGGTGTGTGGTACAAGGTGGTATTACAGACTCTTGCGTGGGTTAAGGTTTTCGTACATATATCATAGCTACACGATCCGTGCCTACTCATGATGCACAATCGCAATCGCAATCGCATGTTTATCATGTCGACATCTTGTGTTCTTATGGAGAATACTAACCCCCAAACGGAAAGTAGTTTTTGGCTCTCATCCCTCACTCATCCGTCCTGCTTATAACATCCAACTCAATATCCATCACCTGCAGACATGAACATCCAGGCACCGCTCCAATGAAGCAAGACGCTGCATGATCATCGAGATGTACCGGAGGAAGGACACTGTGAACATGCAGTTCACATTCATCAATCAAAAAGTATAAAAATGCGGAGAATGCCCAATTAATCGTGGGTCTAAATCTATATTTGGATCTGTATGTGATGTTGGGACCTTGTCTCATTGGCCCGTCTTGTTGAACCCCTCATCGTGCCCCTCGTGGTGCCGGCGCTTAGCAGCCTGAGACCGCATGCATCACAACCTACCGTATACTCTCACTTACATATTGACCAACCACACCCTCCTCTTCATCATCACAACCTTATCTTACCTATCGAACCCTAGCAAGAGCCTGACTCAGTTCTCAGCTCGGCGTGTTGGTGGAATCTCTCACCGATGAGTTTCTGTAATAGTACAGGCTCACATATACAGTATATTATCCCTTACTAATTGTCGTACTAACTCGCCTCGGGTCACTTTGCTAGGTCACTTTGGTGGCTGGCGCAAGGATCGACTGCAGTCAGAACAGTTGCCGACCGGCCCGCTGCGGAGCAACACACCATAATGCAATGAATCGAATATGATTCTGACAGTATGTAGCTACTTATATATGATTGAGCATAATGGGCATTAGATTCCGAGGTTTGCTTGCTTGTCAAGCAGCACGGTAACTATCAAGCAACCTGGGGATCACCATCACCTATGCCTCATTGACTAGTAGTATAGCCTTGAAAGCAAGCAGCTGATCATGCCGGCTACTCTCTATCACAGACCTAGCCTGCCCGCTATCCAGGGAGCTAAATGCCCTCATCCAATAGTCGTCGTCACATTCAATCGGATAAAAGCGAGATCAATGAAAAGTGGATAGGTCCGACCCCACGATTTGTTCCTCGGGCCAATTCTTCGTAAAAATAGAACGGAAAAATTGTGATGAATAATTATAACCCTTTTTTGTTATCATCTTGATACTGTTGGTGGCTGAAAAGAACTCTTCTACGCTACAGCGACATGTATTGTGTAGCATGGGATCCTTCACTACAACGTGCTTGGGAGCCACTGCTCTCGTCGTCAGATCATCCCTCACTCCATCACCCCCACCTGAGAAATCGGGACGAATTCAAGATTACCGTATCGGCAATTGAAAAACTACCTATAATTGGGGTACGTGGATAGTGTGCATGCATGAATTGCTTCTCAAAAACCATCTGGTCTCATCTACAATAACATGTTAAGCTCAATGTCACTCTACAGCTTGGTAATCCTACGGAGTACAAATGATGCCGGGACCCTGCTGCCTGGGTAGGGGTGGTATTCACGACCCTAGTATCAACAGCTTGCACATTGCCTGGAGCACATACATGAGTGGTCCCTACTTGATGCCGGCTAGCACATAGAACCATGCCTTTTCACAATCCTCCCGTGTGCAAGCAGATGCCGAGAGAGCCACTGCGTCTGGTCGCAAATGGCAGGGTCAGAATTAGCCGACCTAGCTAATTCCAGCCGGGTTTGCTGCGTGTAGCTTGAAAGAGCTGCCAACAATCATGGCTAACCCGGTTTCTGAGGTTGGCAGGTTAGTACAATTCCAGGATTATCACGTTGCTAGAATAGCATCAGGCTAGCGGTATCAAGGGCGTTGACGTGGAAGTATCAAACGCGGTGCAGTTGTACAGATTCATGCACCTACCCGTCTTATCATCACTTCCGCGACAGTATCCGAGGAGCCTGACGATATCAGTGGCCATACCATTACGGATTATGAACAAAGTCTAATTCCAATGCCTATTTGGATTCGAGATGACTATGAGCAGACAGTTGCATCTTCCAGCTCACTGGCTCCAAAGCTATCGAAGTGGACACGAAGGTTAACTTTCAACAGGCATGTGTTCGTCAGGGAGATCCATGTTCATGGCGCCTATAAATGTGGACGCCATGCAGCAGGGCGTACAAGAATAGAAACAGAACATGCCTGCATATGCCTGTGATCCGAAGTATGGGGAATTCGAGAAATGCCTAGGGATGTCACAAGCTTCAAGATGCGACATTCTTTAGGGAATGTTGTAGACGTTGCAGTTACTTTATCTGTCTTCGGCGTAAATGCTTTGGGCTCTCTGTGCTGCCGGACATATTAAACCTGCTGCTTTATGTTGCAACCTGTGGTGAATGACATGGCTCTATTATCCATGTATTGCTAACTTGCCCTTCAATGGTACGAAAATCAATAAGTAACGTGTCAGGGTTATCTACCATTGCCGGAGATATTGATAGAGAAAGCCTGCTTCTAGTCGCAAGCAGTGTCTTACTCTCAAACTACTCAGCTCTAAATCAAGTACTCATTAACCCAATGCTAGTCTGTACATAGGTAGACTGTACCAAGTCTAAAAGCCCTATCAGTGCCTGCTTATCATTGAATTAAACATTGGCTATACAATAATGTATTACGGTATGTTCCACAAAGATCTGGGAAGTATATCATGAGTATCCGAATCTTGATTCATTCTAGAAAGTCATGAGAGAATTTGCGAAAAAGGTTACTATCAATAGTCTTCAGTAATAGTCTTCAGTAAATAACCTCCCCCTCCCATCCATCATGAAGCCGACGAATAAGACTGTCAACATGCCATCCCGCCAACTCAACCCGCCTTAGACAGTTAATAATAGCATATCTCTCAGATGTGTCTGTAATACAGCGTGCCGCGAAAGCGAGCGCCGACATCATGCATGGATCCCAACAGAGTGTGTGCTCAGGTTCGCTATTGATGGCAATCCCGCAGACGCGCGATGCGTGCCAAACAGGTGACATTTTCGGAGACTCCAGTTCTATTTCTAAGGCCCATTCATCGAAATAAGTCTGGTCCGGCGCATAGCTTAGTATTAAGGACATGGCTGCATGATATAGCACATTCGACGAGATACCGGCACCGGTGCAGAAGATGACGGTCGGGAATACAGCCCCGGGTTCGTCGCTTTCCATCAGTTCTTGTAGGTCCGGAGGGCGATTCAGATGCCATTTGAGAAGTTTCATAAAGAGCGTCTTCCAAGTGTTGACATCTGATGCGTCCGTTAATAACGACGAAGGATTGTTGTATACATTCGCATCTCCACCCTTCGGTCCCGACGATAACGGGAAATAGAGAATCATCGTCTCCGCCAGAAGTCCCAGGCATGCTAGACAAGCATTGAAGGATTTCTGTGTGTCATCAATTTCCACCTTATAGGTCTCTTGGATCTCGCGTATTTGGCCCCCAAGCCGATAAGCTACCGTTGGGGGCTGGCGATACATGAGAGAGTATCCGATTTCTTTCATTGGTGGTTAGTTACACTAAAAACTCGAAAAGGGCACGGGAAGTCTTATAAGCGTCTGCGACATACCCAATCTTAACATTTGAGTGAGAAAGCTCAACCAGATTTTCCGGTCAGTTGGGTCAATGATCTTGAATTGATCGAATGGAGGGAACGCTTCGGGGCTTTGGAAGGCGGTTCCCCATGTACGGGGAATATCTCGGACGAACAGCATGGTTTTAGACAAGACGAAGCCCGCCATCACGCGGACGGCGGGAAATGGTGACCGCACGCTCGGTGGACTGAACATGGCCTGAAGATGAAGTAATGCAGTCCCGCGCGGCTTTACGATGTCCATCGGGCGGCCTGAGAATGCAGCCGAGAGTTTAAGGAGCTGTTCAAGTACGGCAGGTGATCCCATCGCTAGACGCGTGAATAAAAGACGGTATGTGCGGCTCGAGTCATACACATCAAGCTATTCATTGGAGCATATGCACTGTCAGAATTGATGGAATTTGCTTCGCAGGTATTGAACATACCCAAGGCGCAATGCGGTGGCAATAATACTTCAATAGATCGGCTTCTTCCTTCGAAAGGGAGCTGTTGCCGACCAGCGGCCATGCCTCTTTCGACTCCCAGTCGATGGAGTTCCGAGGCAGTGTCGGTGCTTGCTGTGACGGATGCGCAACGTCTGAATTGGGTGTTGAAGGGCCATTTTGTGTCTTCTTTTGGCCACATGGTATCTCGTCAACGATGAACTGGCAATGAAGAAATTGCATGTTAGTCATAGTCGTCAGCTTTGCTAGGAGTCTGCATACCTCTAGAGTAGGATATGCCGGTTTGACCGAACCATTTGTAGCCGTCGATGAAGCTTCATTCGAGATCGTATGCGAGTTTTTATCCTGAAATGACACGTTCACGACATATCTGCACGCAGCGCCAGCATGGACACAACGGCTGCATTGGGGTCTCTTTTCGTCGCCTATGATTATAAAAAATTCATCAGCAGGTTATTACAAAACTTATCAGCACTTTATTCGCCAAATTTGGGATTGAGTATAGAGTTGAATAGGATATGCTGATACGTCATTTTTGTTCGTAGATAACTCACACTTCCGGCGTTGCCCGCGGCATCGTTCGCAGCCTGTTCGAGTACGCTTATGCCGTATTCTCTTGGGCTTCTTTTCACTCATGACCACTGCAAAAAGGATCGGGCTGTCATCGATAATGGTCAACACAAGATCCGATCATATGAAGTCACATGAATGAAAGCGCAATGATCTTGATGCTCTGGGTAGACCTATGTCTGAAGTGAGTGCCTTCACGTTATCCACAAGCAGGCGATTTCAAAGCTGACGGGATGTTCCCAAAAGGGGCGCTCCCTCAAGTCCCGTCAAACACAGCTTCATGATTTTGTCGCGATGTTGAGACGAAAAGTGGCCGTAAGTAAAAAGACATTGTTTCAAAATAATTTATAATCTTTGTAATATCTTCTAGTTGCCTTCATCAGCTGAGAAAGCAAAGACATGGCTTGATTATCACCGGTCAAGAGCTCGGTCAATGTTGGTAAATACATCGTCAGGATCTAGCGCTTTCAAGAAGGGAAGTCCCATCCGCTGAATAATGTGGGCCAACGAACATGATTATCAATGCACCCTGAGACGACATTTCAGGCCTTCTGGCTGAAGACTATAAAAGATAGCTGTCATCACAGCTATTCAATGGGCAATATGGATTTCTATATATGCCTGAATTCGTTTAAACCCTTTGAAGCCTGTCCAATATTGCAAAATGGGTGATCACTTAATTGTGCCGGCAACCATGAAAGCATGGATAGCCTCTCGTCCAGGGGCAGCTCGCGATATCCTCTCGCTCAAGATCAACCAACCGACACCGCCCGCACCCACCGCCGGCAAGATCATGGTTCGTGTCTCATATGTAGCTCTGAACCCCGGCGATGTGAAGCTCTTGTGGGAGATCCCATTCAGAAGGAACTTCATTCCGGCAATTGATTTCGCCGGCGAAGTAGTGCGGATGGGCCCGCTTGTCTCTTCGTCGCCGGCGAATATCGGCATTGGCGATATTGTCGCAGGAACTGTGCCAGGATCGAGTATCTTCAGCGGTGCGGGCACTTTGGCCGAGTATATCCTGGTCCCGGGAGACATTGTCACCAAGAAGCCTGACCGTCTGGACGAGTCCGTCGCGGCTGGTCTTCTGGGTGTAGCGGGGCAGACAAATATGGTGCTGTTCAAATCGACTCGAGAGCTACAGCCAGGTGACCGCGTTCTTGTTAATGGCGCAACTGGCGGTGTCGGGTGTATTTTGGTGCAGTGGCTACATGCGGTAGGAATGCATGTTACGGCTACTTGTTCGACAAGGAACTTGGCTCTAGCTATGAAACTCGGCGCTGACGAGGTAAGAGTTCCAAATCCAGTCACTAAAACGAGGTCCGCTTGCTTACAATAGTTGCGCCACAGGTCATTGACTACACTGCACATAGTTCGGTTTACGACCATTTGACTTCCAAAGCCGCGGCAGGCAATCTATATGATTGCATCATTGACTGCGTTGGCGATGACAAGCTGTACTACCGCTCACCCGGGTATCTGAAGCCTGAGGGGAAGTGTATCTGCATTGCGAGAGGTCCTAGGGGCTTTGTTTACAGCTTTGTCTTCAATCATTGGCCACTTGTTTTCGGAGGAATACCTCGGAAGTATATGACCATCATGAGTGGCCCAAGCGGATCGTCTGCTAGACAAGTCGTCGAGATGTTTGAGAAAGGATGGATTAAGGAGGTCCCTGTCGATACCGTATTTCCAATGAGTGATGCCGTCGAGGTAAGTTTGTTCCTCAGAGCTGTGCTGAATAAATGCTGACCACTTTGATCTGTAGGCTTTCGAGAAAGTGTCTTTAGGGAGGACAGTTGGGAAACTATTCGTCAAGGTTAGGTCGTAGGCAACATCATCCCGTATCTCGCAGAACGATAAGATAAGGATGAATTGAGTCGGAAGAGGTGGAAGCAACGAAGCATTGGGAAGAGTATCTGTAAATTCCACTTCTTGAGTCTGGAGCCAATAAGTGAACATGTGCTCGCAAGGTAGAAAGAAAGGCGGTTGCCCCGGAAAAAAGTGCAGTGGCGATGAGCTGTTTGGTCAAGGTTGAAAGATGCTCGTGACTCGCAATGACCATTCAACCCCTTCGGCAGCTGCTGTACGGACTGCGGCTCCACCAAAGCTCTGAGTTAGTGTCAAAAATGGACGTTTTGATTTCAGCGCCGATGATGAACTTGCTGATGTGTTCACGTATACATCTGCATCATTTCTTGTGACAAATGGCCCTCCCATACACGAGTATATGAAAAATGATTAGCAATCCGTATCTGAGCTCGTGACTATGATACCTAGGTATTGCAAAGGGCCGAGGTAGATACTCGATATCACCGACGTAGCACCAATTCGACGGACTAGACATACCTGCAGGGCGCTATCTTTGCAGGTACTTTGGAGCGAAGCGGTCAACAATCTACGACCGTATTAGACGCGTGCAGGATAGTTGCCATAGAAGATGTTCAACCCTCTAATACCATCACCAACGGAGTGAACGAAGAAAATTTCACATGTGAGATCTCGACAGGTATTCAGGGGTAGCGGTGAGTTCGGTACTCTGGCACGGAAAGAAGTTTGCGATATTGAAGGGAGTGGTTCTTTTTTCACCGCTAATCCTAGTTCCATAGGGGACCTGGACGCTATCACTAATTCGTCCATGCCGCTGTGTTGGCACCAACCCTGGCTTGGCACACTCGTATGTGTGCGCAAAATCATCAGCTTGCAGACTTTCGAACATCCGATTGAAGGGAGAAATGAGTATGTCTTGATTACCGTCATACTTCTATACAGATCAGTGAAAAGGCATCTGCTTTCGAATTAAGGTACGGTGTAATGAATCTCTGTACCTACCAGCTCCCTATAGACAAATCCATGTTCGACCACGGCTAAGGTCCAACAATCCCAATTCGAGCACGCCCCACCACTTCTAAAGACTAGCGCTGGCCAAATTTGTGAGATCTGCGAGGTTGGGGGTTCCCTAGTTGGCATCAGTGGCCAATTAAGGCATGCCAGCAAACGGCGAAAAGGCGCGACGCATCAGGACAGACGTGTTCTATAGGCCAATATGATGACTACAGTGGGCATGTTGAGCGAAAAAGTGTTTTGGAGTTGTCCGGCAAGGGTCCCCGAGGCCAACTCACCGCCCCGAAAAGACTATTCTATCTCCAGACTATCACTTTGCGGTGAAGACGCGTTACAATCTCCGGCACCAACTTGGCATGGAACACTCAGCGAAGTTGACGGCGGCATGCAACTGATAGGAGAGAACAGGTAGGCAACAGTAGTAAACGCGAGGATGGCAATGGAGACTCGCTCGTCTATAAAGAGTGGCCAAAATCCCGCATCCTGGTGAGATTTTGGAAACCACAGAGGCTTAGCCTTTTATCGATCAACAACTTTTTCCAACACTTTCCAACTTTTTAGTTTTTCTAAACTACCCCAAACAGAACCAGTAAAATGGAGGCCTTTAACTCTATCGTTGCTGTTGTCATGGCCGCCGTGGCCTCTGTCTCGGTCGGATCCATTGCTCAGGGGAAGGTAAGAAAATTCCTCTTCCCTCTTTTAGTAGTGTCGTCTTGGTTGTCTGGAACTAATTGAGACGTGCTTAGGCATTTGGCTCCTTCGCCACTGCCAGAAGTAGCAGTCCACCTTCGTGACCTGCGGCTATAATGTCGCGGGGACGAAAGACATTCGCGGAGTCTCGACGTAGCAGCACAAAGCGAATGTTGGTGGTTGTTGAAGGAGTCGGTTAATCCGGCTCCTTTTGAGCAACGACAACAACAACAGTTATTAGCATTCCGTTATGAGCAATCTCAACTCGGGGATGACGAAACCATCGAAAAAAACGCGGCTGCGCTCAGGTTTCGGAGCCAACACAACCAACACGTTATGAGCAACAATCATCGGGGGACGAAATCGAAATCATTTGAATTGGGATGGCTTAGGTTTCGGAGCACACATTGACACGTTATGAGCAATACAACATCGGGGACGGCGGATCCGGGAATTGGGATGGCTTAGGGCCCGGAGCAAACAACCGACATGTTATCAGCAGCACCCGCTCTTTCGAGGGCACCATGATACCCCCAGTTGGCTTACAGTGGACCGACGACTAGCTACCGCCGGTTGCTGTAAAGTGGGCTAGCAGCCTCTTCAGGAATATATTTCTTTGTGTCTACTTCTGTTCTGAGTGCTTGAACTTGTGACTTGTGACTTGTATACTATGATTTGGTGTTTGAACCTTTTCTTCTATAATTCAATGTTCATCAATGTGGAAGTCTACATGAAAAGATAACTCTCTACCCGAAACACTGACATGCGAGTGAGCCAGTAGAGCCTCGAAGATAACGGCACATTGCCACAACGATACCAATGCCATGTCTCTATTCGGGCTTGTTGTGGTAGGTAGCGCAACAGCCTCCTTCTCCCGCGCCAAGTACTCCTTCAGCGTATGAAGCGGTATCCCGAAATTCCTGATCTTGTCCATGTCTATGAGCTTGAACATGTCTCGGCCCAAATATTGCCCAGCCAGGAAGGGATTCTGCTTCATACCCTCCTGGATCTCCTCCTCAGAGAGATAATTGGGCTTGATCTTCCGCCCCGCAGCCTCCGACAGAACTTCCAGCAGCTCTTCGAATTTTAGTGGCTCCGACGCGAATTCGGTGTCCATGCCGTTGAATTTGCTAGGATTATTAAAGATCTCGGTAACGAAGGCGGCGAAATCCTTCTCATCCAAGTTAGCGACTATAGTGTCGGGTCGCAGAGCTGTAGTAAAGACGCCTGTCTGAGGGAAGTCTCCCCACATTGCGACTTTAGGCACAAGCCAGTTAGAGTTGAAGCTCGCGGGCCGGAGGATTGTGTACGTCTCGAAATCTGCGGTGCACGTTGCCTCTTCAACGACTTGTTTGTTCCGCCACAATTTGACGAGCAAGCTGTTAGGGTCGATACGGGCTATAAACTCTGGCTTATTGACAGCAACTGCGCTCGAGTGGATGACATGCTTAACACCAGCTGCCTTGGCGATAGCGACGATTTCCTTGCCCTGTCGCGCGTCGGCTTCGAGATCCGTGAAGGAGGGCATCATATTGATAAATACACCATGGCACCCAGCAATAGCCTCTTTAAGCAAGTCCTGGTTGTCTCAGTCGCCAGTGATAACCTCGACACCTGCGGCGGCGAGCTCCTTGGCGGCGGGAGAATACGTATTTCGGGTCGTGGTCTTCACATTCCATCCATTCTTGACGAGGTCAAGAGCGACAGGCTTTCCGAGGCTGCCAGTGGCTGCGACAACGAAGATCGTAGACGGCATGATGTGGAGAGGGTCGTTGCTGTGTGGCACGGGTTTAATGTTTCGGAACAGAAAGGGGTTGTATGCTTTGAAGATGAAATTCAGTTTCTCTGAAGCTGCAGAGTAGATGAGCGATGCGATAGACTCCCTTTGCCATCATAGAGGAAGTAGTTGCTCGTCTTTTATACATTACATTCGCTCTATACATGTTTACCTCTTGCTGGAGATCGAGCACACCAAATGACTAAAGGACTGTATTGGAAAATGGATTTCCGCCCGACAGGCAAAATGCTTCGTGAGCAAATCCTCCGCAGATCCCTCGGGGGAGCCGCGGCCATCCCATACTTCAATTTTGTGTCGCAATTCTTCATGGACGGTAGTGGTTTTGCTAGAGGTGTTACATAACCCTCAACATGACCTAAATTCTAGTTATAGAATTGTGCCGTTCTGACAAATCAGTCAGCTAATCCGCCGGGATGGCGGTGGTCCGCCGCACGCTGGCCATTGTTAATACGGGGCGGCCAGCGTGCCAAGATGGAGACCGAGTAACCAACTAGCAGTTACAAACTGCGGTGCTCCGCCTGGTGGAAATCCGCCATGTTGCTGTCCCCATTTGTGTCTCCCGACATGATCTCGCCCCATCGGTTTGGAAGAGCTCCCACTGAGAGACACATGGGTAATTTCTTCTCTTTCTTTCGCACTGGTTTGATGCTTCTATCGAAATACCGGTCGGTGGGATCGGAACAGCAAAATGTCCCAATCATTATCCGCTAGGGAGCGAAGCAACCCTCCGCCGAGGCAAAAATCCGTAAGTGTTACGTCCGCTTTCTCTCCCCTCTACCGTCGTTTACAAGCCGGTCTTGCATCTCTTACTTGTTATATTCTCTCCGTCGATATGACATAGTAATTCGAGAATTTTAAAATAGTGCACTGCCTGCATCAAATCCAAACGCCGCTGTTCCCTCGGTCAGCCATCATGCTTGCGCTGCTCTCAGAGGAGGCTTAAATGCACATATCCCTCCGTTACAAAAAAGACATTAGATCCATCACCCTCCAACGTGGCGGCAGACACGCCCCCTGCGCTCACTCAGTCGAATGGACCTACTGCAGCGGCGGGACTAGACCCAGTTTTGTCAAATGACAGTTCCTTCTGGGATACCGCCATACACTTCAACAGCATGGACTTGCTGAACCCGGCACAATTACATCCAGCCTGTCCAACCTTCCCTAGCTTCTCCTTCAACGACTCGACACTCTCGTTGCCTAGTTTCATGATGGCAGAGGAAGAGACTATTCCGAGGAGTATATCGCCTTCCATCGTTCTGGGGGCCGATCAAATGGAATTGATAGTACGGAGTCCAAAGGCTGGAGCTGATGCCGCGGCCGCCAGTATGATCAGGATGCGGCTATTGAGTGCGGCGTCAGCGCTAGCAGAAAAACGCTTGTCTTTTGCTATTGATGCTTTTCGGCGTGTACCTACGACTATGGTTCGAGACGGTGGTACAATGTGTCTGCACCCTCGCCTCTTCAGGGACTCTATGCCTGATTTCTTAGAAGGTGAGCTCGCACCTCTCTTTTGGACACACCCCCGAAAACCACAGTGAAAACCTTTTCCTCACATTACTCATCCCTTCTGTGTATTAAAACTTTTAAAGCAATTGTCTGTTACTTTTCTCTCTGTATTTTTATCGATGCTGCTATATACACCGAAATTAGGGAGCCAGCTGATACATTTCCTTGACAGACGCTCTCTCAATGTGCGCTCTCCATGTTTCTCAAACGACCACAAACACAACGCTCATTCAGCGCATGATGGTGCAGCGCTACCATAAACTCCTCTCCGCGCCTATACCAAGGTCGTGCGGTAGAGCGATGGTGGCACGGACTCACGCTCTATTATTGTATCAGACGATGCTGTACTTCAGCCCGTCCTCCCACCTACGATCTCTAGCGCAAGAGACAGAATCTATACTCGATGAGTCCGCTATGATACTGCTACAGCGCCATCACGATTTTGATAGTGGAATGGATACGCTACCGGGGATGCCTCAAGAAGAGGTACCTCTTTATCCACCCGCACGTGCCAATGCTTTCTTCGACAATTGGGTATACCAGGAGTCGGCACGACGTACGGGGTTAGCGGCATTGTTCTTCGTATCGGTTGTGCGTTTATTTCGCGGAGAGGTCCCCGAGGCACTCAGGCCGCCACAAACACCGTTCCCCCCATCGTCGGCGGCCATGACGTCGTTATCTGACGCTGATACTCTCGCGGCTATCACTACGGCCCTGGAAACTTCGGTCCCGGAAGCCTCAGAGTTACAAGACATTAACATTAGAGACACACCATGCGATTGGCGATTGCTGCTCTGCCAGCATGTAACGCTCTCTGCACATTTGTGGCATGCCCGTGACGCCGTCGACTTTGCCATCGCGTGGTGCGAGCACGACCATCTCCTCATCCGTCCTTCAGACATTCTAGACAAGCTCCTGAAAGCTACACCCGACAATATTGATGAATTTGGCCGCGTGTTGATGACTTCTGCCACATCGGTAGAACATGCCAAAGCTTGGTTCGCCTCGAAGGGAGGATCGCTTTGATGCGTCCATGCTACTGTCTGAAGCATATCTTGTTCGACTTCCCTGACATTACGCGGATATAAACCTAGATTTATGATTTTTTTACTGAGAAATTACAGCTGTGATCATAACATCATGCAGATCGTATGATTTGTGCTCTCTGATTTTGCTTCATTGTCCCAAAACAAGCCGATTCCATATATAGGTATGCTCGAGATAAAAGCATTGTTGATGCCTCAACTGTTTTGACGATAACTAAGCCGGCAGGAGATATCAAGTCACGCTACCTTGGATCTCTGAGTCATAAGGTCGAATACAGTGAACAGCAATCCAACAGGTCGGTTAGCTCAAACGGTTAGAGCGTCGTATGTCACTCCCAAAAGTTAAGTTTGATAACAAGACTGCTAACTTCCACAGGCTCTAATAATGCGAAGATCATGAGTTCAAGCCTCATACCGACTAGTCCTTTTTTTTTTTCAAAACTTTCTTGCATGAGGTTGGGTAATAATAGCCATGGTAGGACTGATTGATACTAGGCCTTAAGTGAAGCTGCCTAGTGGACATCCAGGAACAGCCCTTGGAGACACCAATTAGCAGATAACCATGAATAGAATACATGATTTGATGCTACAGGTATTTTTGCATGATATCTCGAACCCGTTCAAGTGGTAGTGCTTCAATCTTGTGCCCTTGGTTCCCCACCATGGTCTCAGCCATACACACGGCATTGTATATAGCCTCTTCGGTCGCATCGGCTGTTGCTTCGAAGAGACCGTTAATCGAGGAATCATCAACGAGCTCCATGACGTTGGTTTCCGGCTTAAAGGGGTCGACTGCTCGTCGCTCCATGGAAATCGTTTGTACCGGTACGTGATTAGCTGTCGAAAAGGCGAGGAAGATGTCACCGCTCGGATTGTGACCCTGGCCGCCTACACGAGCGAGTCCGACGGTCGCTCGTTTAGCGAGCCTCTGCAGCTGCGTGGGGTGCAAGGGTGCGTCTGTCGCGATGATGACAATGATACTTCCATCCTTTCGTTCCTTTTCTCGGATCAGACTCTCCTGTGTCGCTTTCTTTTCAGCATCTTGCTCTGCGACCTTGGCATCCTCTTCAGCTAGTATCCGGCCGATGGGTACTCCCGAGATGCGGAAGTGAGGCTTTTTGCCATAGTTGGCCTGTACTAGAACTCCGACGGTGTAGATCTTGGACTGATACTTATTATCAAAGCCGGGCACGACCCGACTACTACTACCGGTACCACCCTTGAAGTAATCTGCAAGTATGATCAGTCGACGCCGACGTGAACTTGTATTATAGCGAGGGGGGGTGCACTTCTTTAGCCGTAACAAGGGACCTTTTTGTATGACTTACGGCAGATCATTCCCGTACCGCCACCTACGCAGCCTTCCCGCACACGATTACTAGAAACATTCTCGAGTCCCTTTACAATGTGCGCTGGGGTGACAACGAATTGCCTGCTGTGCGTCAGTCTTGAACATAAGGGGCGTGGAATGGAAAAGGAAGATTAGACCCTGGGCACAAATACGTACGAAAGATCATTGAGATACCCATCAAATGTCTCAGCGACGACGGGCAAGAGGAACCAGTCAACCTGGCCTTTCTTAACTCCCAATGTCTTGATAGCATATTCGTAAATACCTTGATATGCAGCACCAACACTGAAAGAATTTGTGACTGAAAGGCGAAAATGAACATGTTAGACATCAGATCGCAGGTATTACATGCCGTATACGTACTACAACAGTGTTAGTGTGTCTTGGGCATAAGGCTCAAGTGTTCTCCAACTGACCTGATGATTGGCGAATGTAGCAACCCGGTCTCATTGATCCAATGGCTGCCGGTCATCTCGCCGGATCCGTTGAAACTGAAGAGCCCCGCATAACAGGCCTTGTGGAACCACTCATCGCGAGGTAGTATACTGGTCACGCCCGTATTGACGTTACCATCGTCGCTGAATATCTCTTGCGTATGAACCTTGACCCCGGCCACATCTGTGATGGAATTGAGCGGCCCGGGCTTCCAATCGCCGAGATGCACGGTGGGCAACAACTCCCGGAGCCGCATTCGGGGTAGCTTGTCACCGGCGGCAGATGGAGCGGCGGTCGAGGTCGAGGTCGACATATTTTCAGTAATCACTTGACAAATCAAAACTCAATTGATTGGAGTAAGAAGTGGATTGAGAGATCCGGACGACTTTATTCCTATACATCATCTTCTTTTTATCTGGTCTGGTCATTTTCTTATATACTCTTGTATATAACCAATCGGCTCGCTATCTTCTATGACGGAATATTTCCTGTTGGAGACAAAGAGGGGCGGAGAACTGCCGTAAAGTTGAGTCACGCCGACGACCCCAATAGTCGCGCTGCTGGAGTCGTCTAAAGCTTTTTTGCTTCCGGGGCTCTCGGCTTCATGATGCTACACAGATAGGTAACTCAATAAAAAATTCATAGTGAGACGGAACCTACCTGGGTGAATAAGAAGACGAGCTCGGTTAAATGATTCAAGCAAATTCCCCAATGCTCTCCCGAACCTGTGGCCCGGTTTCACGTAATAGCTGGTGCTAGTCAGTTGAGGGTGTGAACAAACGTGAGAGGACTTTTCATGTTCAAACCCCATCACGGCGATGGCGTCGCTATTAAGTAGACATAAAATACGATCATCGTCAACTAGCATGAGAATACCTCAATTCAGAAGAAGAAAATGTTGATAAAAATGATGTGCACGAAGCTACCCCACATGAACTGAACCCCAAGGAGAGCTAGGGCAATTATTTCACCCCACAAGCCAGCTGCTCCTCGGCTCATTCTCCGGACAGCGAAGCTGATCCTGTCTCAGTACTACTCGAATTTGAGGCAATAGAGCTCGATCCTGAGGACTCTAAACCTGTCAACCGAGAGACAGCTACATTACTCCCTGGGGAAGCTAGTAAAATATGGCCGCTACCATCCGAGTCACGCCAAATGTGAGCCTCATGTACCGACCAATTGACCAAATGATATTTGTTGTTGACTTGAGACTTTTAGACCGCGAGCCGAGCGGTGAGTCTGCTTAGGACAGTCCAATACACACATCCGCCAAACTGTCCCTGCCATTCAAACCCGGGCTATCATCACCACCATGCCCGCCCTCAAGTTGAAGCTTTTGCTCAGCGCACGCATCAGACTGGGCGGCGCGGTTTCGCGTCGCCCTTGGACGCGTCGCAGCAGAAGGAGTACGCTTTCGAGATGGCCGCTTCTTCCATCAGGTTCGGTCCCGGTGTGACCAAAGAAGTCGGCATGGACTTGGCCAATATGGGCGCCAAACGTGTTTGCGTCGTCACGGATACCACGGTCCGGAAGCTCACCGCCTTGAAACAGGTTGAAGAGGCTTTGGCCAAAGAGGGAATTGAGTATGAAATCTTTGACAAGGTCCGAGTTGAGCCGAAAGACAGCTCGTAAGTCTTCTCTATCACTCAAGCTAAATAAATCTCACTCACAATGATTATAGAATAAAAGAGGCCATCGCATTCGCAAAGCCGTACGGCGCCGATGCCTTTTTAGCAGTCGGGGGTGGTTCTGTCATGGACACCGCTAAACTTATGAACCTGTATACCGAGTATCCGGATGCTGATTTCCTAGACTTCGTAAATGCTCCTCTTGGTAACGGACGGCCAATTGACAAGAAGCTCAAACCCCTCATCGCCATTCCTACGACTGCCGGCACCGGTAGCGAGACCACCGGGACAGCAATCTTCGACCTCGTGGCCAAGAAAGCGAAAACTGGCATCGCCCATCGCAACCTTAAGCCCACGCTCGGCATTTGCGATCCGCTCAACACGAAGACTATGCCGGCGGCTGTCAAGGCCAGTTCCGGACTTGATGTTCTCTGCCACTCCCTCGAGTCCTGGACCGCTATACCGTTCAACGAGAGAACCCCGCGCCCAACTAATCCCATCTTGCGTCCTGCCTACCAGGGCGCCAATCCCATCAGCGACATCTTCTCGCTCAATGCACTTCGGGCGACAGTCAAATACTTGCCGCGGGCTGTCAAAGACCCCGACGACTTTGAGGCACAAAGTGAGATGCTCTTGGCTGCCACGCTTGCTGGCGTAGGCTTTGGTAACGCTGGTGTGCATTTATGCCACGGTACGTAGTGAATCTTTTCCAAATCGTGCTTAAATACTCGCTTCTGGGTGTAACGGTTGGCTGATGGTGCCACGCAGGCATGTCCTACCCCATCTCGGGCCAGAACCGGGAGTACAGACACGCAGGCTACGAAGTAACGCAACCCATCATCCCGCACGGTGTATCAGTAGCAGTGACGGCCCCAGCCGTCTTCAGATTCACGGCAGCCTCGAACCCCGACCGTCATCTCGCGGCCGCCGAGGCCTTCGGAGTAGACATCACCAACGTGAAGCGCGAAGACGCAGGCGCCATCCTGGGAGATGCCGTGGCCGCGTTCCTCGAAGACCTTGGCGATCAGCCAAAGGGATTAAAAGCTCTTGGGTTCGGCTCTGAGGATATTGAGAGTCTTGTCGAAGGCACGATCCCGCAGGCCCGTGTGCTTATGCTTGCGCCTGGGTTGGCGAAGGAGCTGGAGCGTGAACGAGATCAGCTTAGGACGCTGTTTGAGCAGTCAATGATGCACTGATCTCTTCTTCGTGCATCTTGCAGCGTTTTTGGATTGTTGAGAATATATTTTTACATAGAATGTAGCCCAATCTGACGCTGATTTCGTAAATGAAATGTTTTGGTACACATGTATTTCTTCGATCCATTAAGCATCGGGGCGGGGTACCCATAGGTAAGTAACCTGGGTGGAAAGGTCTCACCCAAATTCCCAAATTTACCGCGTTGAGAGATTGAAAGATGTACAGACCACCCACGTCACTGCGGTATCACTTCGTAATTCAGAGTTCGACTTAGTCTGGTCTATTAACCTGGCCTGCCCGCACATGTCAATGTAAAAAAGCGTTCCTGACAATCACATTGATGCAATGCAGGTGAACGAAGATCTTAATGCAAAACTTTCCTTGGGTGTTGGTTTTATATCTACTGGCCACCCAGACCGAACACCAACCTACTTCACATGAATATACTTAACTATATCGCTTCTATAGCTTATTAGGACTAGTGATGCTTTACAGCCTTAGCTACTTCGTAGTCATTAGTGTATCGCCCGCCCATACACCAGAAACACAACTGCCCGCGTACGGCGCGGTCCTCTGCATGTTATTCCTATGAGCTCTAGAAGGTCAGATCGAACTTGAGGACACGGCAGTCGCTGTCATCATCGAGCATGGCATTCCGTCCGATACTCTGACGCCACACGAGCGGAGCCCGGCTCAATAGATACAATGTCACGACAATGATTGCTCAGCGGTCTTTGACAAGAAGCTCAGAGTGAGTGGTACAAAAGGGCTCAAGTTTGAAAGACCGAAGGGCTGTCCTTGGAGGAGTAGGAGCTCACAGGGTACATATTACTATGGCGAATTGATTCCCAACAGAGTGCTATAAGCTATTTTCAATGGTTGTGGGTAACTTCTCCTAAGCTTACCATCTTGTATAAAAAAAAGAGAGATTCCCTTGAAACTGATCATACTGACCCCGAGAGCCGTACAGTGCTACGTACATACACAGATATGGCTTTCCCCGCGAATGAAACCACCGGCAAGGCCCCAGCGCTTGAGAACGTCGACGGTAGCCAAACCGCTGGTGTCCTTTTGACAACATCCTTCACGTTCCAATCCATGATGTCGACAGCGTTGTTTCAGTTTTTTGGGGGAAGGAGTGATGGTTCCAGGGTGGGGGGGGGGGGGGCCGTTGAATCTTAGGTACCTGGCTTTGAAATGAACAAGTCAATAATTTTCGACTCGTCAACTTCGACTTCTTTGCAAAATTGAACACTCGGTACGGGAGCGTCTGCTGACTCATTGTGGCGGTGCGACGGTCCCGCGCCTCTTTCGTAGCCGCCGGACCTCCGTTTTGCTAACGGCGTGTTGACACCACCGGCGCACCGTTTCAATGGAAATGGATCGTTCAGGCGCCCGGAATATGCTGCTCCTCCTGCTCCTCACCAGGCCGCATCTACTCGGGCCGCCCCCTTCGCCTCCATTGTGCAATGCCTCTGACCCGCCAGCTGATATTGCAATCGTGCCGCCGGGGGCGCCGCGCTAGGAGCCAACAACGACTCCTCAAGGGTGTGGGCCGATTCCCCGGCGCCCAGTCTTGCATTCTGGTGTAGCGACCTGGCTCTCGTCTATTTAGATTACTGGCGCTGCCATTTTCCGGCAACTGTTTTCCCACACACGACAGCCTTTCCTATCGCTTTCCAAGATGTCGGGCACCCGTATGGAGCTTAATTGTTCCGTAGACCACCCGTAATCTGCAGAGCGCGGCATGCTTTTTGAATTTAGCTACCTCAGACACTCCTCTTTTCCTAGAGAATCAAGACATCGCCGATATATATTGTAGAAAAAGAAAACAGATTCTTTCGCACTGGGTTGATAGGTTAAGACGAAGGTGATGAGGCATCCCTGTCTAACTTTTGATTTTAATGAGCCCAGTCAGTTATGTATCGGAGACGAGGATCGCGAATTATGACGCGCGACAGTGGTGGCACGTCGCCTGAATGCCGTAGCGGGTGGCTCTGGCTGGGGGGATGGCCTGGGGCGGGGTGCGGGATGCGGGATGTAGGGGATTTCAGTCAAGGTAACACCGTCCCCAACTCGCAGCTGTTCTTGTCTGTTGCCATTACCCTACAGGCCTTTGGTTTCACCCTGACAATCGAGGCACACCTCAAACGATGCATGACTTATCGCTTCTGAAGTATTGCCTACTGTATAATCATCCATGCAACCTCAACCTGTATATACTAATCTTACTAAAACACAATTGCCATTCTAGAAAATATAGAGCGCGCTGTCGACACGGTTAACCTCGGTCTGCTGTTATTATCGATGTTGCTATATCAATTATTCTGTTTCGGTCCTCTCGCCTTTGTCCCTCGCGTGACTATTCTGTTCCAGGTTCCGAACTTGGACAATGCGACTTAAATATGGGAGGCTATGCTCCAAGATCTGGACGAGGCTCATCGCGTGGCAATCGCAATTAACAGAGGGGGGCCGGAATCTGTGACAGGTATGCAGGAAAGCTGAAAAGAGGCTCTGTGACAGTTGCATTTGTGTTCGCCATTGGCTGACGGCCTCTGAACAAAGGCCATTTCTCGTTGCTTATGAGTCTTATCGCCAGGGTGTAGACACCATCAAGGGCCATTCCACTAAAATAATCAACCAATTACCAAGCAGAGTCTACATTTACTGCATGCATGGCGACGTGGCGGCGGCGCAGAGGCATGCGAGTTCAGTGGTCGCGAAAGATGACAGGCACTGGATGCATACACTTCGCCTGGCTGTGGCGGATAATCGATAATAACACCGCTAATAAAATATGTTTAATTTTATATTTTGTTCAAAAATTACGGCATTAATTTATAATATAACTAAATGGTATTATAATGTTTAAAATAATAGAGTAAATAAGATTGTTCCGCCAAATAAGGCCGGTTACGGTATTGATAACGCGTTATATTGCTATGGCGGCGTCTCGAGGTGGCAAGATGAGTTATAGAGCAGATGTTTCGAGTTAGTCAGTGTTTAGGCACAAATTGCTAGCAACATACACATTTGCCTTGGGAGGCATTCAGTGTATACAAATCAATATCGAAAGCATGGAGCCTCCGATGCATTTCAGTGCTAACACCGAGAGTAACATTTACTCTAGTATGACAAGTTCGCATCTGTCACATCTCAACAACGGCTCTTCAGAGGAAGCATAAGATATAGTCATCAAGATATAATTGGACCACGGCTAGTCATAAATATAGAGCAATTGGTTTAAAAATGGGCGAGGAGCTAATAGTGAGTCTTTATCAGCTATATCATTACAGTTCAAAGGGCCACACATCTATCTTAAACTAATATATTCAGACGCGATGTAATTACCCATAGTAATTATAAGCAGTCGATTATACAGTGGCACATGGCATTGATGTTAGTGGTCTACACCTTCTTCCCAAAGCACCATGCATGACAGCGCGAGAGGGAAAGGCGTCCATCGCCTTGAGGCATCAGTCATGACCACGCCACGCCACTATGCCTCGTTGCCTTAAAAAATTGCATTTCTGACGTGCATAGAGCGGTATACGCACCAAACACGCCAATTGAAAGCGCAAGTCTGCAAAGCTGAAATGAGGCTCTGAACGACCCCGCATTCGATCAATGCCCTCCGTGTTCTCCGTCTCATGACATTCTTTTCTCATTTGTAACATGTAACACCATCTAATTCTCAAAGATCTCCTCGCTTCTTGCATCATTCACTGATATCCGTCTGGCCACAATTAGCGTGAGCATTGTATGTGGACCGACAACATGTCGCCCAACGACAGTGGAATCTCCGCTATATCTCCAGATGCCGTTACTTTCATGCAACAAGGATCTGTCGATTGGGTTAATCTCGCGAATCTGCAGGTGAAGTTGACCGTTGGTATACTATCACGCTTATCTCGAGCAAAACTGGAAGCGATTACGTATCATGGAGCTTTGTATATTTTTGCGCCAGCATCACTCAGCGATCTAGGTCAAGAACGTGTGAACACCGCTATCCGGAAATCTACAAGGTATCCAACATTCAGCAAGGGGCTCTGGCTTGGATTTGGTGTAAAGCACATTATCCATGATTTCGCTGTTTCACAAGAAGGACTAGCATGCGTAGGTGTATGCGCAGCTTTAAATGAGCACTTCAGCGTCAACTGGTCAGCGAGCGTCATATCGGAGATGTGGAAGCTCAAGAAACTACCACCGGACTATTCACCTGCACTACATCAATGGGGCGCACTGGTTGAGGCGTGTAGCGGGACTCTTGCAGCGACTGACTTTCCCTTACTCCTCGGACAAATGACGAAACAGTACCGAAACGATGGAGTAAGCAATATCAAGGCTGCTTCGCCACCAAAATCAGTCGCAGCGGTCCTACATACACTATTAGAGGCGCCGCGAAAGAATATTCGTGAGGTGCATATCACTGGTGGCTGTGACTGCGCGTGGATTGGAGCCGTCGCACATTGGCTACTGCAAATGTCAGTGGAATTTGTCGACTCTTCAGGCGCAGTGCGTTGGACATCACTACAGCAAGGCTGCTCATCCCAGGAGCACCAGACTAAATTAGTCATCGTTCAAAGCTCTGCTGAGGCAGAAGAGAGGATGGAGATCATCAAACGATGCCATGTCCTGGGTGGTGGACACTCTCTGCTCCCTGGGCGGTGGGATAACGAGACCCGCGGTCAGATGGTCAGTATGGGAAGGGTGTCATGGGCATCATGCCTAACGGATACATTTGGAACTCCCGCGAAAAAGCTACTGAGCAGTTACGGCGAGATCACAGGCTGGTGCTTAGGATCAGTCGCACGAGCTTTCGAAAGCTATATGTGCAATGAGTATTGTGAATCATCTGTCCGGCCACCGCCTCCGAATTCCACTTCTACTGCGAGAGGATTTGTGCTTGCAGCGAAAAGGCTGCTCCCTGAAGTTCGGGGAAATGCTGCTCTAGTCGAATCTATGGAGCATGCTGCGGGGCAAACACTTAATGGCGCTCAGAGAGAATTCGCAACTTATACGACTTCGCTCCGTGCTATATGCGCATGTGGCCGCTGCAAGGATACTACGCAACCGGGAAAAATAATAATAAATCCCTGGAAGGTAAACAATGATATTTGCTTGGTGCAACTCATCTTATTCATAATCACTCTCGTTCGAACAACAAGTAGCGTACGAATGCCCCAAGAACTGTCGATTTCACCATCCATCACTGGAATGGAGCAGTTATACTGGGACCACACGGACATGTTTTACGGTGGCAGCCAGGTGAAATTGACGAAAATGTTCGCGCAGGACACTTTAGCCGACTGCGCTATGCTCTTTGGTTGCGAGGATACACAGTCTTCGATCGCAGGCGTGAACTCCAGACAGGTTTCTGCATTGTCGGCAAATGGCTTATGCTGTTATTTGAACACCATTTGTAACGCAACAGCGTCCCCCGAAGAAGCAACAATTGTTCACATAATACCCGGTCGTGTATACTTGGACGACTTTGCGTATGAGAAGATCATTGATGATCCTGAAGTCTTATATCGAGACACGACGTTTTTTTCTCGGTCTGCTGAAGCACTAGATTCCTATGACAACTTGGCATGGAGCAACACAGAGGTATTGGAATCCGTATTGAAAGTGGTCGAAATGGTAGATCATCCTAGAGTGCTCTCTGCTCACTACGAAGTCTTGAGGAAAAATAAGCAGGATGTCATCAGTTTTGGGGCTCGGGGACTCTATACTGCGATTTGCAATGCTTACACAGCCAGCGACTGTCGAGGTAAAGAGTGTTTATCGGCAAATGGCATTCGGTCCATACGTGTCGACGGGGATGGTTGGATTAGTCACGACGTTCTTTCGCCATTGGGGCCTTGGCCCATCATTAGAGTTCTTCCAGCTCAGTCTTTGAGTGTTGCGATAGCTCTGACCCAAATAGCGTTGAGAGAGGAAGAGGTCTCTTATTCAAGAGACCCAAAACGCTCCAAGCTGCCAAAAGAAGGAGCAACGCTGAGGACACAACTACAGGGCAATCAGTGCGTTCGATGCAGCATCAAGAATGCGATGGAAGGTCCTAGGACGATGTCAACACCTGATAAACCAGTCCGTTGTCATTGTATATTGACGAATATACGTGGCATGAAAGTCCCCATCCCAGCAATCACAAGCTCTGATCACTGAAATGTTGGCTTTTCCGGTGGAGATGGGGACAATACCCCCCTAGCGGGCCTGAATGAGGGCTTCGATCAAGAATTCGTATGCAAGACGATGTGCATAGGTGCCGAATCGCGAATTAGCGTCTAGGCAATATAGGCGATGTCAAGAGTGAAATGGAACTGCACATACGACCTAGAAGAACATCAACTTCCCTATTTCCTTACACCCATCACGGCTTGGTTGTGACATGTGTATCGCGGCGGGAAAATGATGTGGGAAGGAGTGAACTGAGTGAAAAATATACTCAGGCGTCTGACGTAGTATATAATAGAAGAAAGAAAGAAGGAAGAATTAGGGGGGGAAAGAAGAAAAAAGAAATAACGGATTAAACCCCCGAAAAAGATGGTTGTGATGCCTGTTGAACTGAGAGTATCAGTAAAGCCCAATGCGGGGGTCGAACCTAATCCCAATCTTAGGTTCCCCTTGAACGACGCTTTTAGCAGACGTTGATGTCTGGATTTAGGTCTAGATGGATCGTCAACTGGTTGCTTGCTCTCTTCTCTGATAGACGGGATGATGGGTTTCGTGGTGATGCTTGTGAGGCTGGGGCATGGCTGTTCTAGTTTGAATTGGACTTGAAGCTTGTTCTTTGGAGGTGCGCTCGTTTGTGAGAACCTTCGGATTTGAGCTCTCGTACCGTGAGAACTGGTGCTTGGGACTCGCTGGGAATGGTTAAGTTTCTGTAACAGCAACTGTTTTACAGGAGGCTCATTTTGCTTGTTTCCGTTTGTAGGTAAGACAAAAGATGGAACTTTTTGCTTTCAGCTCTGGTTGCCGATTTTTTATCCTCACGCCTGATCCCGGAACAACGTCCACGTTTTCATTTTGACGCTGGGCCTCCTTCTTCATATCCTACACTAGCAGGAACGACCAAAGTTAAACGTCGATTACTTCTGTGTCTTCATCGGCTTTTCCATCGGCTTTTCCATGGACCATACTATCATGGCATTGTGTTTTCTCGTCATTTACCCACATTATTTCTACATCAAGGAGTCTAATATGGTGATATTGGTACCATTGAGATCCAATGGAGCATATCTCTCGAATTCTCATTTTTTACCTTTTGTATCATGCCGCATGTGTTACGACATTGACCTTGACCAGTGAGTTTGCTCAGGTGTCGTGGCGTGTGGGTCATTTGAAGGTCGCTCTCTTGCGGGGCGAGTATGGTATGGAGAACTCCATTTCTGAATGCCAGAACTTCCACTCCTTGAGGCTTCCATACCAACAATTCAACGTTTGTATGCAAAGTTCCACCTAGCGTGGCCTGACCAGTGAGCCATATATCGGTGTACGACGAAGCATCTACCAAGAAAAGCCCCATGTCTCGCTTAGAAAGATTAGGCAGCAATATATTCACATGAATGAGGAAGTCCGAATCATATGATACTAGGTTATTCGTTTACTCATTCATCGCGGAACCGTTTTATGCAAACCAGCAGTCGTTTCAGGACATTTGGATATTTCTTGGGCCCCTGTTTGTCTACCTCCCGGTAATTGCTATTGTGGCTATCCGGCTTGAAATTTGGTGGTTTCATACTTGGCTGTTTGGGGAGCGGTTGTATGTCTTGAGGGACTGGACTCTGATTTAGTGCTTGACTGGGCTTTTGGCCAGGCTCGTGAGCGCTTTCCTCGATGGACTCTGGAGCAGCTGTAGGCTCTTGAGTATCACTAGAATCTGGAGCAGGAGTAGCCTTTGAAACAACAGTAGGACCTTGAGCACCAGTGACCTCTTCACCACGGTGCTGAGCCATATCCTCTTCCGCAGGCCGTTGAGCCTCCTCTTCTGTCGGCAATGGAGTACCCACTTGTCTGTCCTGCTGGGTATTGACAGGCTGGGCAGTGCGGAAAAGAAACTTCTTCGACCTAGCACCGCTGTTACTCTAAGCATCACCGGTCTGAACCCCGTCCTTTGACCTCATAGCAGCGAATCCCTGCTTGTTCTGTTTAGACTCGATTTTCTGAGTCTCCTTCGCTTGAGCGTCCATCGCGCTCTGCTTCAATGTGTAGTCTGGTGATGGTGCTATGTTCAATTCAGCGTTGCCTTGGTCGATCATAGACATTGGAAAAGTAAAGCTTACTGGCGATATTGAAAAACGCACGTCTGTTGAATAAGCCCGCATCTAGGTCATCCATCAAAAACCCACTACCGAGTATTACATCGGAGGGAAACCTTCGCCAACTAAGAAGGTAGTCTCCTTGACCAATGCTGGGTCCAGAGAATACCATATCAAACTGACCTTTCCCAATGCATGGACGTCGTCCGGGCCGGGGCCGATATACTTCTTTCCATCAGTCGTTAACTCGAAACTTATCTCGCTGCGGTCCAGGACGTGATTCTTGATCCAATTCTCAGTAGTGCTATCGACTAACGTGAGTTTAGTCGGCTCTGCTGCAGGAGCAATACCCTCGCTCGAGGTTGAGACTATAATAAAGGGGTATTGGAATGGATCGACTGCGAATGTTTTTGCTTTTGCACTTTTCACGCTTTTTTGCAAGATTTCATTTAACTCCCCGATTTCGGCTTGCTTCCCGCTGACATCAACTTGGTTTGAACTTGTGGCGTCGCCCAGTGGCTGTTTTTCAGACTTGTCCACCAACAGCCTCTTAAAGAAGAAAAGTTCATGCCTGATATGGTTTAGATGATGCTGGACGTAGACCGCTCTAGCATCTGAGAGGCTACTCAGTTCGCTCACTTGCTGCTGTGTTTGTATCATCATGTACCCATGATCCGGGTCAACTTTCTGCATCTCTGTGAGCACTCGATGATTGGACTTGCATTCTGTACTGGTTGCTCAGCGCATCGACTGTCCTCCGAAGCTCATAGCGCACATTAGTCATTGTATGCTTCTTGGCACCCCAATGGTCCGGGCTGTCAACATTCTGGAGTATCTGCTAGATCGCTTGTTGGATTCCTCAATAGCCACAACGGCCTCCTCAACCAGTTGGATCACTCTTATGACATCCTCTACCATGAACTGGGGGAGCAGGGCCCAAAATCGTTGATCATGTGAGATCTGAGTCAATTGCGTCGTCGACCATTCCAAATCACTTGTTAGTAGTTGATACTCGCCAAACGGATCACTTGAACGCTTGAGCAGATCGGGTGACCCCCTGAGTAGGTCCTGACATCTTCTCAGCACTTGGATTATACCCAGAACGGTACTCGTGAGCGAAAAGGCGTCCATTTAAAAGGCGTTAAGTAATTCTTCACGACTATTGCATAAAAAAATGCAGCCATGAAGAGAGTAAAGACGACATCTAAGAGACTCAAGAAATATCAAAGCGGGGTAAGCAATGACTCCAGCCTCAATCCGAAACAGTCCAATCAAGAACCCAATCAGCTGCTAGAATGAGATTTGATGCACTGTGGATATGCATACATGCATGCCGGGCTTCCCCTCGCGCCAAGTCTTGCTCCTTTTTGGCTGTATATTGAGGCGCTGATGAATCCATGAGAATAATTCCGTCTACTGACAAAACTATCAAGTTGACCCTCATAAGCGGACCCCTATCCCCTATATATCAAGATGGCGACTGCTAATGGTAACGAAGCTGATTTTGTCGGCTACTCGCGCATGGCGTACCTGATGGCGGTGATCCTAGATACTGCAATATTCCGAAAGTTTAGATTCTTGTCTATACTGAACCTCCTCCGTTTACAATCTGAACTTAAGGACCTTGAAAACCAGCTCGAAGATTGCTGGAATGATGAGAAGACGGAAAGGCAAGACAAGTTCAGGTGGAGTTTTCGGAAGATGCGAGATGGTTACCATGACGACCCCGTCCAATATGAGTTACTTGAGGGGATTGGCGAGAAACTCGAGGAGGATAGTATCACAACTCTACCTTGCTGCGAAATTCTCTTCCGCTTCACTGATGGCGACCTCCTTATACAGACAAAACGTTGCGGGACGTCACACTTAGTGGATCGTCCGCACAACCGGACAAACGGGACATGGAAGCTTTGAAGTACTGGATCACAGAGCAGGAAGGAGACCCAAGCGAAAGAAATCAGTTTCTTCAAGGTAACGAGGCGAAGACATGGAAGATATCAGACGAGGCTGAGTATCTCGTGGTTAAATCTAAACAAGACGAAGAAGACTGGTTAGCAAGCTCCTGAATGGGCGGCTTCTGAGTATTTATCACACCCTTATCACCAGAACTCTACGCAAGGTGCATATCTCAGGCTTGAAGTCTCTTGAACGATGAGCTCACCATCTGCAGAATGAAAATGAGGTGGCCAACCGTCCACGGGCTCAAAACACAGAGGCTAACCCCACAAAAATCACAAATCAAGAGTCCAATACTCCACAGACCCAGGACAGAGAGGCCAGTCCTCCGCAGTCTGGCGACAACAAGAGTGGCGGGTGTTTCGCAAGTTTCGGTAGGAAACTCTCCCCTGTATCTCCAAGGCGGTCACTCACATATTTGCAAGAAAGGCATGAAGTCTAAGTTCGAGACATGGTACGACCGATAAGCTAATTAATTACAGCCACAAAACGGAGGGGATAATCATCTACTGCCCCATTACGTGATATTGGGGGCTAACATTCGCAGCTACGAAGAGAAAAAAGTCGCAAAGATAGGGGACGCCTTCGTGGCAACCATCTCAGCGGTGCTGCCCACGGTGGTTATCCTCGTCCACTACTTCATGAAGAGCCTGGTCATTAGGCTCGGGCTTGTCGTCATCTTCACAAGCGCTTTCGCTGTCGCGCTAGCCACATTCACTAACGCAAAGAGGATCGAAATATTCTCGGCTACAGCCGCCTTTGCCGCGGTTGAGGTTGTCTTTGTTGGGAGCACGTCAGGGAGCGTATAGCTACTGAATGAGGCAGCACCTGTTACGGCTTCGTTAGCTGTTATTCTGAGGTGGGAGGTTTAGGGAGCGGATAAGAAGAAGGCACAAGCTTGGATAATCTGTGTCAACCGATGACGATGTCATGATTATGGGTCATGCCTCTGCAAGTCTCGCCATTGTGCTCCTCAGCGATTACGTTCTGTCTAGGGCATTTCCTGTGGTTCCATGCGTCATCGCAAACATAGGTTACACGATCCCCATACCTGACGGCCATGAAACATTGGACACAGAAATGATAAATGACATGAAAACTACACAACGTGGCTTGATTTGGCGGGAATGTGATCAGGTAGAGTACGACGAAGTCGAGAGTGCAAGTTGGTACTATCTGACGAAGGAGACGGTAGAATGTCTGGATGTCCTCCTCGTTTGACAATTCTGTGTCCTATGTCTGATAATAGAGGATTGATTACGAATCTGTTTTCTTTGTGAACATACTTCGCAAGGCTTGGGAGTGTTGGATGGTATGCCCATGAATTGTTTTGTAGATCGTGTTGGGGGTAAGCGAAGAACTCTGGCTTTGAGGGTGACAATTATGGGAGGCGAAAAGATAAAAGTTGACCTTCAAGAAGACTATCAATCGCCCAAAAGCTAAGCAATAGTTGGCCTACACTTCAATCTAAGTTGTTCGCATTGGCGAGTAAGGTTTTCATCCTTCTCGCATTTTTCCCCTTCCCTTGCGCCGCTTTATATGTACACGATCTCGCCGCAACCGATCAAGTGAGAACAGAAATCCTAATATCTGGGGTTACAATTATTGAAAGAACAATCCGTCTCTCAGTGACAAGTCTTCATGGAAAATCCAACATCACCAGGATCTATTCCTCCCCCGAGGTAGATCATTCATGTGTGTTCGTTCACTTGTTGAATGTATTTTAAAGCTTGTAAATTCATCACAACTACCTGATAAGCGAGAGCTCCGATCCATACTGGGATGACTACATAATAAAATGCCGCGCAAAGGTAAGAATTGCCATTGAAAGAAGATAACTGTGGCCAAGGAATTCGAGCTGATGTCTACTAAGCTCTTCTCGTGAATATTGTTTGATACCTTGAGGGATTGTAGAGATAATCTCAGGCTAAGTGGTCATTATCAAAACAGTTGTTTGCTGAAGGACTCACTGGAACCAATCTATTTTTAACATAAGGTCGTTTGATCTTTGCAGATGAATCAAGGCAATCAACACAGTCATGCCGTATGTGACAAGTAACCCGTAATTACTGATGATGTGTCTTATATCAGCATGTCCCCCTTCACCTTCATGCCGATTTACTTCCCTGACATCAGAACTCAATGTCACATTGGTCGCCGTAAGAAGTAGTGCGCGGTTCACCACTAGTTGCACGGCTCCATCACATCAATTGCTGTCAATCAAACCCACAAGAGCACAGCCGTGCCCCCGCGCACACAATAGTATCCATCACGAAATGTGCCAGATTTTGGATTTACAGTGGTCTTGTGCACATATTGATCAGATGTTCATCAGCTGCTCTCGAAAGAAAGGTCCGGAGGGTCACACTAACCCGGACCATACCTTTACCCACGAGGTCAAACTATTCGCGACCGAATGCAATTACCCATACGGCTGCCTCTGGAAACCAAACTCATTAGGGCGAAGCTCCGGGGTCTTGCCAGCTGCAACGCCCCAACCAGAAGAGCGGGTAGTACAACGCCTAAAGACCAGGAGAACGAGGTCTCGTAACTAGAAGCCCCTTGCGATCTTAGCCACGGTTAAGGGCTATTTACTTTAGTTTATCTCTCGGCATCACCGAGGAGCATAGTGTGAAGATACTACACGATTTTGAGAGGAAAAGGAATCGACTGGTATACTGATTAGATTCACTTGATTCTGACTACAGCAATAAAACAGGAAGGTGTGCGACAGCCGAGTGGGATAGTTTTGTTGTGCGGAGTTGTAGTAAAAGTTAAAGAAAAAGAACGTCACATTCTTTCCACAGTCGTTTATTCTGATATTGAAATAGAGCTCGAGAACCACAACTCAACTACAACTAACTGCAGCGAAGCTGCAGTTCTCGAAGCCTATTGCCTACTGGATGATCACGTACAGGATCACACTCAATAGGGCCTAACTGACCCCATAGGGGTCAGAATTGTAGAAGGGAAACGCATGTCGATTTCTGACCTAACTCAATGCAAACTGAAACTATCAGACATAAGACTAGTGATCACGTGACCCCCAGTCGTAAACCCCATTTCAATATGTATACCATGCTTGATCTCCAGGGAACCACTGAACCCTTGCCGTGAAAGGGTATACCGCCGTGGATCGGTAGATTGTGTGCTTGAATAGAAAGAAAGTGTTATGAGAAGGCCCCGTAGCTGATCATCGCCTCTATTACTCCCTCGAAAGTAGATTGTTAAGACGGCTTGGCCGAGTCCTTCATGGCCGACTCCGCAGCTAACTTCATCCGTTTCTTTTTCTTTGTCTATTCGCAATGTTCCTCCCACCACACCGTGATCTCGTTCCATTTGATGGCGACGAGAACGGTGACAATGGTAATCGGCAAAGCTACGACGAAGAAAACCCAGTAGACAACTGTATTGATTTCGTTGAGATTAAGATTCATGCTCAGAAAACTGGACACGAAGGACAGAGGGACAAACACAAATGCTAGGTAGGTGACTCGGCTCATATTTCGGCTCTTGTTGGATTACTCATCACTACACGTACCACATTGAGTGGTCCACTTTGGAGGCTATAAAGGCGCGCGTCGCGCGAATGAAGGATTTAATAGCTTTTTCTTCCGTAGGCATATTATACAGAATACAAGGGAATAGTGACCTATATAGACGCCAAAACGGGACGCCCTATTAACATTCGCACTGCTGGTAGCGGATGGCCTGCCTTATATGAAGGCCTTGTCAACAAGAACAAGGAGAGCAAGGCACTGATGGAGAAATGGGAAGCTAAAAAACAAGGTTCTGTCCTTTGAGTCCATCTCATTCGGTCTCTGAGGCTGTAAGCTTCGAGGTTTTCTCCCATTCGAAGACTTGGCAAATCAGAGTAGAGGTCAAGTACTTGAGACGATTTGTAGCCAAATATCCAGATTACGCTATAAAAGCTCTACCAATGCCTTAATAAATGCCGCTGCCACCTCACGCCGGGTCTCTACATAACTACTATCACTTTTAATCAGCTCGAGCGGCCCAGTGCGCTCGCGACCTTGGATCATTATCAAAGCGGCATGGCGTGCAGACACAAACCCATCTTCGTGAAAACCATACCCCATCCAAGCACAAGTGTAGCTGATACTTTGAAGTCCAGAATTAGAGTCCATCTTGTACCTTCTCGAGGTCATCGATAAAGTGATGCGACGCAATTACATGCAGACCGGCTCAATACACCAATTGGACAGGTAGTGCGACCCTGGGCATCCTTACATTTACTATTATCTAAACGTTCTTGTGTCTGGATAAATTTCACTTTAAGCGGAAGCCTTACCAGGAATAGGACCAGTAATAAAACATGTTTAAATGTTAGCGCTGAATATCATAATATTTCTTTCAGATTAGAATATGGTTCTGTTGAGAGCCAAGCAGAAGTAATGTTGAGTGAGCTGCAGGAGGGCGTCTTTGAGCTAACGTCACCAATCTTTATGTCTAAGTGAAGGCCCCGTCCACTATGATACAAAGTGACGCTTACACAAGGCCTGTAAACCCTCAAAGCTTACGTAGTAGGTAGTGTAGAAGCTTCTATCCAGAACTCTCAAGCTCTCCCTGGAATTTCTGGATGTAAAGGCCATAGGACAACCATATGTGTATATAATATCATTATCAACATGATCAAGACGGTACCTGAGAAGCTAGGGGCCTGAAAAAAATGTGTCGCCTCTGACACCTGCTCGCTCGCCGTCAGATCGATTTTGATCTAAGCACTCCACGTCCCACGTTTAAGACTTTGGTAATCATTACTCTTTCTTCCGACAGTCTACTTTTACTCGTCCTTTGGCTTCCACACTCATGGGAAGGAAAATATTTAAGATGTGAGCGAACAGAACCAGCTTTTCAGACCGCAACAATCGTCAGAATCGCTACTGTCGCCAGTGATGTCTGTGGTATCGATGCCTGCAGCTCCGCCAGAGACGCTCCCACCAGTTACGCTCGCGGCTGTATCGCTCATCCCAGTGGTTCCGGCGTTGTCGCTCATCCCTGCCGTGCCGGCATTATCGCTCACTCCCGCGCCTCCGGCGTTGTCGTTGTCTCCGTTTTGTGATGCCGCATCTCCGTTCTGTGAGTTGTTTTCTGCCTTTTCAGCAGCATGGGCGGCCTTTTAGCCCATTTTAGCCACGTCTTTTGGCTTAACCTCGGTCTCCAATTTCTTCATGGCACTGGAGGTCATTTCCTCAAATCCTCCTCCTCTGAGGGACATGTTGGAGATGTATGTTCTAGACGGCTGAGCCACCACGACGTCCTTCAGTTGTTGAACCATTTTGTTTGGACTTCGAATGAATGTTCCGCTTATGAAGATGTGTACTGATTGGTATATGTGCTCTTTTGCCTGTAGTACGGTCAGAGATTTACAGACTGGTTGGCTGGTGGTTTGGAACTGTAAACGTACCTTGAGTATGAGAACAGGTAAGAAAGGGAGAGAGAAACGGAAATCTTGGAATTTTATTGCTGCAAGTCTACCTAGTCAACGCGACGGACAGACGCGTAGAATATACGGAACTTCGAGAGCTCCTTTAGACCCCTTAGACCCTGCATGATTAGAACATGGGTTAGTTCAGCTTGGCAAGCTTGGCTGGTAAGGGCTAGGGTCAATGATCCGAGCAAGCCCAGGATTTTCAGATTTCCACTTTTATTAGGAACGAGCGTTCAGCTTAGGCATTTTGTGGCGTTGGCTCACCAATGGAGGGCAAGCTATCTCCTGCACTATACTCCTTCAAAGCAAGCCGATGCTCAAAGCTGAAATGATGGAGAAACCGAAATGAGCCTACGAGTGACAACAAAAGTCAGGGATTTTGTAAGACGGATTGAAATTCAGCCTACCTAGGAGCCTACACCATTTTAGCTTCCATGCCATTGCTCCAACCCCATTCCTCTTTGCAAATTCACCGCCGATAGAGAGAGAAAGCCATCTGTCATTGCCCGGCAACTCACTGCATAAGTCAAATGGTACGAAATGCTCTTGCTGTGTGCGCATGTTGACCCCGAGAAGAGATTATCATGCAAACAGACCTGAGTTCGGCACACTAGCCCCTGCTCTTGGGCAAGTCAGCCGGCCGCACAACGCTACTGGTATACATATGGACCACCCTGAGGTGTGAGAATAGTAGCATTAATGTTCATATAGGTGAGAGGCAGCCACATACAGGTCCTGGCGAGAACGAGTTGCGTCACATGTTGATGAAACAACTGCTGAATATTCACATATCCTCAATCAACTAATCTAAACCCTCCTGCTTTCTCATGCCACCGCAGCTCTTTAGCCTAAGGATTGCCAAAGTCAAAGGGAATTCCAATTAGGGCCTCTTATACACGATACGTTGTGTCATGTTTTGCGCGCAATGTTCGGCATGCTCCTTTGCAGTTTGGAAGCCGTTAAATTCCAAGTTCGCTTTGCCCCGGAGCAACTTGACTAGCAGAGAATAATAATGCTTCTCGTACAATTCTACTATAAAGTATAGCATGTGCGCGCTGTTGTGTGAAGGAGCTATCCAGCGGCTGATGCAGATGTTCCCATAGGGAAGATCTCTTTAGGTCCTCCGAACCCGATAATGGACATGGATCAGTCCGGTGGAAAATCGGTTGGGTGATGGGTATTAGAGAACTTAGAATACTCCAGAACCTTACGGTTTTGGCTTAGATTGAAGAAACATCTGGAATAAAATCGTTCCAGAACATCTGCACCTCCCATGTTCACTGGATCCAGTGACGCAAAATAGTTTTCGCGTCCTCTTTTGTCAACCACACCATCTCAAGTAATATAATTACTCATAGACATTATAGAAACATAGAGGTATTTTGCTAAGGCGATGGAGGGCTGTTGCCAGGGCTCTCTTATCCAAGTCAAGGATTCTTCAGAGCAAAGCCTTTTAACCCGGAAGGAAATGCCGGAAAGAAGACAAAGTTCTGCAGGTGTCAAGCCGATATACCCACTGATTGAATGCGCACATGGGTTAGAGATTCCCGATCACATCTTCGATCATCCTGTCATCCAATAAATCTAGCAGCTCGGCACGGGTTTCGTCTTAATGTAAATAATCACGAGCTTTGACTATGAGTGACGCCAGCTTTCATAAGAGAATAGATCAAATGACATTATTTCCCACCAGGAAGAAGAGGTGAGTCATATGGAAACACCCGCCGCAGATGTACATAATCGACTCGGGCTCAGGCAGAGCTTGTTCCCCACGCCATGGTGGCCGCTACTCGTCTGAGTGGGCATGGACCACAGGAGACTTTCGATTACGTCGGGGACATGCTCAACGATCTATATGTTTGATGGGAGCCAGCTATCAATTGTCTTTCGAGTTGGGGTGATGTTGTCGATAAACATGTGTAAGTCTATGCCCAAAGCGACGCCGATGTCTCAAGAGCAAGTTTGGTCTGGAGGTAAGTAACCTGAATTGTGTTGTGAGCTCAAATAAGAAGGCGGAATCACTGATGATTTGGACGGGTGCAGTTTCACATCAGAATGATATTTGGGCAAATATGAATTAGAAATTCGAAACATGCGTTGTATTCGCGTCTTGAAGTACCCGGGATATCTCGGAAAGAACACTACGGCATGGTAGTCTCAGAGATGTGAGAGATTGGGTAATCCATCCTCAATACTTAAATAAGCTCTCTCCCATGTTTTTAGCAATCACGTTTGGCTGCTTGGGTACATTCACATCTGGCCTCAGGCTTAATGTTCTAAAATATACGAATATATTCACAAATCGACTTATATATTTGCAATATAGCAAACAACATCTTACTATTTAAGCTGATATTGTATACAACCTTCCATTATTCAAAGAGTGTGACTTCGTAAGGCATATAAATATTAAACCTTGGTGATAGCTCCTCGTACATTATAGCACCATCATAGAACTGTACTTTAAAAATAATAACAGAAATATAACCTTAATATTTATGAGTTTGATCTAGCATAAATATAGCTATGCCCTCGAATTGGTCGTGAATATCTTGTTCAGTCTATATTGCGAAGGATCGACTCTAGAGTCTTCCTTATGACTCCGTTATATTTTATTTCTATTATATATGTGTTTTTTCTCACGGCCTTTACTCTATATACAAAATATATATTATATTAACACGAATTAACAGTTATATTAATATATTCTTATATTAAAATAAGATTTATACTAGGGATTACGTAATTACTAGTTTTATATATAATAGTTTTAATTTGTATTAAGTTAGGTTAGAAATCGATATACGTTTTTTTTTTTTTTAATTCTGACCTCTATGGGGTTATTTAAGCCCTATTAAGTGTGATCCTATACGTGATCATCTAGTAGGCAATAGGCTTCGAGAACTGCAGCTTCGCTGCAGTTAGTTGTAGTTGAGTTGTGGTTCTCGAGCTCTATTTCAATGTACGCGGAGCTTTTGCCTCGGTGGACGGCGTGGCCGACTCAATGATGGGAACTTGGGAATGAGAGGTCTAAATAGTATTTGGACAATCCTCCGATCTGATAATTTCGCTCTTCTCGTTTTCTCCACCCAACAACAAATCCTTCTCGAACAGAATGACGATAAATCCGATACCGGCAAATATGATCCCAATTTGCCAAACTTGTTGCAGGCTTCGCACGTAGACACTGACGATCACGTCTCGGACAGCCGGAGAGAAGGAGTTTACAAACTCGCTCGATGCAGATTGGTATGCGCCTCCGTGTGCCAGGGTCGCCCGTGCAGCGCTGTCGGGAATCTCCTCAAGTAGCTGATCGAATCGATTGTTAAAAATAGCCGCTGGTATACTGACTCCCCAGATGGAGCCAATACTTCTCACAAACGCGAAGGTCCCAGTGCTTGCAGCGTTCAAGCTCTGAGGGAGAGCAGCTTGGATGGCGGTCAGAAGACTTGGGGTGACAACGCCTATACCGAGTGCGCAAATAATCTCGAGAACTACTAAGACTGTGAGGGATGTCCTTTGGTTCAATATTGTGAAGGTGCCGATACCAATGGTGATGACGGCGAAACCGGCGAGCTGTAGAGATCGATACCGGCCAAGTTTGGTCATCAAAGAACCTCCTGCTGCTGAAGAGAGGGCATAGACAATAGAGAAGGGTATGAGTATAATTCCAGACCGGGTTGGCGAGACTAATCGAACAGATTGAAAGTATAGCGGTAGGAAGTATAGGGCCCAGAAGGAGATCAGCGACTGAATGAAGGTGACAATGTATCCGGCAGTGGATGTTCTGTTCTTGAACAGGGCTGTGGGCATGACTGGCTCGTGACAAAGTGGGGAGGCCTCGAAGAGGAGAAATATGAGGTGGCCGGCAAGTCCCAGGATAAGACTCGCGAGGATGCCTGCGTTGGCGAAACTATATCGTGTACCGCCATACGTCAGGGCGTACAAGACCGAAGTGACCGAAGCGGCGAGGAGGAAATTTCCCACGAAATCAACCCTTTTCACTCTATCAAGGAACGTTCCTTTCGGCCTGTGTGGTAAACGGAGAACGAAGAAGAGCAGGATAGTAGACACCCCGCCAAATGGCACGTTAATGAGGAATGCCCATCTCCAAGAAACACGGTCCACGAGGATGCCGCCCAGGAATGGCCCAATGACGGAGCCAAGGACAATGAAGAGGAACAGGATGCCGAAGAATTGGCCGCGCTCGCGTATCGGTAGCAGATCTACGAAAATTAACTCGACGAGTACTGCGAGCAGCTATGTTAGCTCGATTATTGAGGATTGATGCAGGTGCCAAGCTCACTATTAATGCCAGCCGAACCAAGCCCTTGAATCACTCGACCGCCTATGAGGATTTCAGTAGTGGAAGCGCCACCGCAAATGCCGCTTCCGATAGTAAAGATGGCGACGGCTCCCACGGTCAGCCATTTTCGGCCCCATAAGTCAGCCAATTGACCGTAAACTGGTTGAGCAGCAGCACTGGAGCCAGATTTAATTACAACGCATGTGGGGAAAGGGTGAGGCATCGTACTTGGTTAGGTAATACACGTTCACCACCCAAATGTAGTCCGAAGTCGAGTTGAGGGCACGTGCAATGGATGGAAGTGCTGTAGAAACAATTGATCCTTCCAGAGCGCTCAGGAAAGCCGTGAGAACTAGGCTGCCGAACGTAAGCCAGAACCGCCAATCCTTGGGAGCTGCATTCTCGTCGAGGAATGGAGAACCCATATTGTCGAATGTTTTGATATCATCTGCTCTTATGGCCGATGAGGTATCATTGGCTGAGGTTTTGGCAGGTGTAGGGTCTGGGGGCTGTGCTATCGTGATTTGCGGATGACTTTGGTTCGTCCATTCTAGATTACGTGTAACAGTGTGACCGTGTCTGTGCTGTTACGTGCTTTCGCAAAGGAAAGAGAGCATGCCCATATGCTTGTGCTCATGAAGAGTGAATATTATATGGTGTTGTATGCGCATTTGAAAAAGGGAGAGGAAAGCTTGAGAAATCGCAGAAATAGGAGGTTTGGGAGTTTCAGGCAACAAAATAACTAACTAGGTAGGTAACTAAGTTACCTTAGGTGGGTACATGTGTACAACTACCAACAGATACCATACTGACGCGTACTTAAGGCATAGTGGGGATCGGAGACCAACAGCATTCGAACGGCACAGCACTGGGCCTGGTGATCACTGCGTTGACTGCCCAAAGTTGATCGTCGCATCTACATAATTCAAAATCATCATCGAGAATTGTACCGAGGTGATTACAGGTGAATACTTGTGTAGATTTCGCTCCGAAATGTGCACCAGCCGGAAGCCGAGGTTAGGCTGTCACGGATACTTGCCGCCCGGAAGCCCTATCTGCACGTTCAAGCGGGGCCGCAACCCCGGTACAGGACAGGACTTACAGCTATGACACCGCTAGAATGCAGCAGTAGAGGCGGACTGGCACGTCCTAATTCAAATTGAGTCATTGGAAGGATAGTATTTGATTTCCCAAATCTGATTCGGTCTATATGTGCCTGTCGCTGATGCCTTCTTCTCTCTTAAGACTGACTATTTCTAATTAGCGTATACTGAAGATTTTTCTTGTCATATAACTATATTCAGCGCACTCTATACTTCCGGAGCTGTGCCTTTGAATATAAGAACTGTCCGAATGCTTGTGCAAACACTGAAGAGGAGCCAGGACGAAGAAGTCATCGATGCAAGGAAATAAATATCATGTGCACTACACAACGAACGACAAATAAAATCTCCTAGATCAACTTGAAGAAGGGCAATCATTTTTAACGCGTGGAGATCTCATCATTGCCCTTGAACACTCCTCAGTAAGTACAACTCCTCTAGATATTGCTCCTCCTCGTAAAGACCGCCCGTTTTCGTATGAACTGTTTGAACTGTCGTAGGGCCCTGGTTTCAGCTCTTGCTAGTCTGCTGCAAGCTAACAGAGCCCGCTGTTCAACAGGGCGGACGGTGTCAAGATCAGACTGGTGGCCAATAGTCATATCAGAACTACATCTGTGGCAAGGGCATTGATTAATGCCTTGTCCCGGACAATCAGCAAACTTCCAGGTTCACATACTCAGTCAGTGTGCTCATTGATTCATGAGATCGGTACATGAGAGTAAAGGAATAGGCACGATCCTGCCTTACCATGCAGCCTTTCGTCTGTTGCAGCTTGCAAATCTTGTCAGTTTGTTTTTTTACAGTCTTTGATATACTTAGTCGTTGTATTTATGTACTTCATGCTATCTCATGGAAACAGTTCTTAGCAGGCGAACTTGAAGGCAGGTCATTAAATGCGATAAAATTGCATGTATCAAACGGGTTTGGATTTGATTTCAATGTGTATCATAAGTCTAATTCTGCAGGGACGATAGCTCACGCCTCGTCGTTAATACATTTGGCGACAAATTTATGGAAGCTTGCCAGTTGATACTATTTCTTTCCTCTAATCGAGAGCACATGCTCTTAATTCGACCAGGAAAAAAAGAGAAGCGCGCACACGCCTAAGGGTATCAACATGAACATAACATGAATAAGCGAGGTATTCAGTCTTCTCCAAGCACATCGAATTCTTCTCATTGACTCTATACTCCCCTTCCCCTATCCAAGCTGATCCGTAAACAACAGGTCGCCGCACACCCTGCTCCAGGTGCACTTCGAAAAGCACTTAGCCGACAAGCATGAACGCCAGATTCGGCAGGGCATTCACGTATGAAGTAGCAAGCTCGAGCATTCGGGCTTTGTGCATTTCCCAAGGAATAGCACCTGTCTCCGAAAATCGTAGTAGCGGTCACGATTCGAGGGCATCGGCTCGTTGTCCGTAGCTTCGTACGTGTCGCGCATAATGATCAAGCGTCTTAACTTTGGCAAGCGGCCAAGATAAGTCATCATCATGTCATGGTCTGCAAACCAATCGTGGGGATATCCACATGCCCGACCTGCACCTAATCGGAGGAGCTCAACTTGGCCCAGCTTTGAAAGAACAGCAAGGCCCTCCTCGGGAATTGTAGTTTCGTACCAATGAATAGAAAGCTTCTGTAAATTCTTATAGCTGCAGATAGAATGCAGGGAGTGCATGAGGAAGGGCACTTCATACGGCCACTTCATCAGCAGGGTCTCGATCTGGCTGTTCAACTCGATGAAACGGAATGAAGCGGTTTCGCCCATCCACTTATGGATTCCATGTAGAACGAGGGTCCTAAGGGTGTCTACTCTAACGCATTCAGAGAGAAACTGTGTGGTAGAAGGCTGACCGTAGCGGATGTTCAAAAATGTCAAACCGTATTGAACGAGACTAGACAGGGCAGACGTAGTCAACCGTGTTTCAAACGTGGTTATATGTAACAACTCCAATCTTGGAAACTTTGTGATGTCGAGGTGTATTGGCTTGAATTTTCCTCATTGTCGAACATGGTCCTTTGTCCAATACAGACACTTCGAAGTGTGACAGCGCAAGAAATGAACAGGGCTTGGAAGAAAGGGCTGGAATTGAACGGCCCAGGATGATGATATGCAGTGTCGAATTCCCATTCAACTTTGCTATATAACGTCTCCAACTGCGGGCAAATCTCTTTCGTGAGTGGGCTTGTGGTGAGGAGGTCTTTGAATCGGCCGTCTAATACCAGATGCTTGAGAGGTAAATCAACCAAGCACCTCAAAAACTGATCGTCCAGCGTGACATTACCCATTTAAGACTTCTTAAATTTGGAAGCCTTGGAATCACCTCATACGCCGTAGAGAAATAAACACTGCAGATTTCGCCGGCAATATGCCTCACTCGCTGGGTTTGTTCATTCGAAGCATCATCTGCCTCATCCTGAGATTTCTGCAATACGGAACTCGCCATTTCCCAGTAGTTCCCGCTAGTTACAATCAACTCTTTAATACAGATCCCCAAAGATGGTGACACAGCGAGGCCAGCGAAATCAAAACTGTGAGAGGCTTCTTTCTGGAGGACATCAAGAAGGCTGAGTGAAGCCGGGGTTAGGTCCAGCTCGACTCTTCTAAATTGAAATACTCTAGCCAGCTGCCGACAAGTCGAATCCGCTTGGGCTAGTGATGCTAGATGAGTCTTGTCTTGGGCGACATAGGTAATGATAAGCTGTAAAACTTCGCTTAGGATACTGAATAGCGGAGATGTGGGCGATGCGATAGGACGACTTTCCATGGCGCAATGCCACGCGAGAGGCGGCCACTCCCGACGGATTGCCATGGTAGGATCTGCTGCGCCAGTTGACACCCGCGGCGGCAAAGTAAAGAGCTTGCTATTCACTGATGTTGACGATATTTAGAGGAAAAAGATCCCCGCTTTCCGCACAAGGCAGACACCAGGCGAACATCATCCCCACAAAATTCCTTACCCGATCTGCTATCGCCATGTAATTCATTTATCAAAGTCTTACGAATGTATCGCATTGACGTGTACATGTAGTCTGCGAACTCCCATTCGCCGCATAGAAGTACGTTAAACAAGGTGGCGCAAGAACCTGCTCTCTTTTCAATGTATTTGAATGTAGGTAGTCTTTTGAGGGGGTGAGTTTGGCGCATGTAGGTGGGGACTGGGGGGCCTACACGGTAATGTACCTAACAACATCCCTTTAATTCACTAAAGACACTATCCCAATCCTACTAGTGGCTACCTATGGTTATTGCAGCATCAAAGTAGAGATTGCAGAGCTTTTAATATCTAGAATGATCAATCTCATCTTGGATATTCTACTTGATATCGAAGTGCTTGTTTAGAAGGTATTGCCACTTATACTAGACACCAATGACTACTAACAAAGACTTCTAATCGTCCGAAAGTTCAAACTTCAACTCTTCTAAGCTATACCTAGTTACCACAAGCATACGTTTCAGCTACCGACCGAGGGAGATGAGTTACATCACAGTGATACGGCAGTGTCTCAGTTTTTGAAAGCTTCGACCTCTCCACCGCCTCTGATCACTCCATACCGCATGTTTTCAAGTAGATTTCTAGCCGCTTTCGAGTCTATCAAGAGAAAGGGTTAACAATCGACGTTCTCATAATACCTATCACATCAACGGTATATCTTCACTATATCATGCAGAAAAACTTACGAGCATATACGCCTCCATTGAAGCTCGCCGTCGCGTCTCGGCCGACGTATGCAAGTAATAATCTTTGGCCACCAGGATGCTGGTCCGCGAAACTAGATATGTCGTACACAACGCCTGCAATGCACACGAGCCTGTTTTTGGCACCGGCACTAAGCGATTGAAACTCATCCCATGAATAAGTAGGGAGATCCTCCAACGGCGTGCCCCATGCAATACGTTTCCGGAATCTCTGCAGCTTTTTGTCTTCCTGCTGGAACAGTGCTTTACGAATTTCATTACCATCGAACGTTTGGAGATTGCTCACAAGGCCAAGTCGCGCCCACTAGAACGATGACATTAGTCATTGTTAAACTCATCATTGATAATCTGGGACCACTCAGGCTCACCATTGCAATGCACCATTTCGTTGGGTCATAGTCAAACCACCGGACGCCGTTCCGATAGTCACTTGGGAATTCATGATGAAAATTATGGTATCCCTCACCAAACGTCAGCAAAGCGGTGAAGATGTGGTTACGGGATGAGTGTGAATCAGCATATGGCTGATCGCCAAGCCAATGTGCGAGCGAGTTAACGCAGTTTGTAGATTTGTTGAAACAGAAACACCTTCATAACCCCCGCATACAAAATCCCACCTTGCAGATCGCCCCATCCGGACCAAGCGACGGCCGCCAGGACGGCGTAACCGAACACCAAGCAAAGGACCGCAAAGTAACGGTGCTGCCAGGCGGCCGCTTCGTCCGCCTGCAGATCTGACACATCGATTCGTGGCGTTGACTTTTCGCGCTGAAATATAAGCCAGCCCATGTGCGCCCATAGCAAGCTTCTATGTACGTTGTAAGGATCTTGTGGTGTATCTACCCACCGGTGGTGCGCTCGATGATCACGACACCAATCGATGATGGACCCTTGTACGCTACTGGCGCCACAGATGGCTAGAAAATAACGCAGCGGGGCACAGGCTTTATATGACCGGTGAGACCAGAGACGATGGTAGCCTAGGTGTTTCGTCAGCTTCAAAACGTCCGTTCACTTATGTTGAATAAGTCATCACGTGACACCCGTGCGATCCACCCGGAGATAGGGGTTTCGCGCGAGTGAAGGATTTTCTATAGATTCATAACATCAACTAATAATCATTAAATATATTCGCGTTTACTGCTTCACTTCGTACAGCTGTACACAGCCCATCCAACACTATAAGTCAAGGGATCTGGGGAGCCAAGTAAATGACGAGAGACTTTACCTGCAGTAATTCCCACTCCGGAGAGGATGTATAATGCCATAGCTAACATAGCCGTTGGGAGAATTATAGGCACGTAAAGACACCAGTATAATCCGGCCAGCGGTAGAAGGATACAGAATGTGATATTTCGGATTTGGAGTTGAGATATGATTTCTTGAATAGCGTGAGTTGGCTTAGGCAAGAGTTCATGCCAGCGCAGCGGAGAACGAATTCTGGTCATTTCTAAAGAAGATAGTAACAGAAAGTGCTCAGGCAATGATTGCAAACCGACGAGAAGTGAAATAAGATCGCAATTTGAACGAGCCCCTGCTTTGAAATCAGAGGAAACATGCCCCCTATGTATAAGCTGATCACCCCCCTGCCCGGCCATCCCCTGCCCGGCCAGGGTCCTGGTACGTGTAAGCCACCTCTCATTTCAACTACCCCTTTACCTTTGATGAACTTTTTCTTCATAACCACGCATCGCAAACTTTCTTTCTGCATATCATAAGAATCCTGATATCTCACTCTTTCTGCCATGTCTTCTGCTGACTTGCAAATCCGCGCCGCTGCCGCTATACGGGCGTCGATGCTTGGTAGTAGTGTTCGCGAAGCAGCCCGCAAGTGGAATATACCACGATCGACTATACAAGACCGGATGAAAAGTATTCCAACCTTTAAAGAGGCCCGGTAAGCTCAGCAGTTTTTATTCTTTCTACTTAAATTTTAATTAACTAATTAAGCTATTAGGTAAGCTAAATTAAGCTATATATTAGTTTTAGTAAAATTTCGCTATATAGTTTAATATATAATTAATATTTCTGAAAATAACTAAATAGTAAATAAAGTTTAATATAGCAAATTTTTAGCTCGAAACTCGGAAATAAAATCGACCTAATTTTATATTATTAATTATAGCTAAATAAATAGTATTTCAGTAGTTAATATCAATATTTTTTTCGATCGGCTTGACGCAACAAAAATTGGCGAGATAACCCTCGATCGTTTTTTTAATTACGATAAAATAAGTATCGGCCAAAGCGTTAGTAGTAACTATTTTGTAATTTACGAAATAAAGATCTATATAGTATTTAAAAAAAACGTCGAAAAAAGCGAATAAATTACTACTTTTAAATATATTAACGGTACTAACGTAGCTTTTCTATTATTTATAATTTTTAAAGGTAAAAATATATAAAACTAATAGTTTCTTAATTATAGCATATAGAAATATAATAATTAACGTTTTACTATATTTTTTAAAAAGTAGATAAATAATAAAATAGCTATAAATTAGTTTTAAAATATTTTTATTTTTTATATATATCGTTATATTAGCAATAAATAAATAATTTTAATTTATAACAACTACGATTTTTATATTAACGATATATTTTTATAGCTTTATATTATAAATAAAATATAACTTATTTTTTATAAACTATATTATAGTTATATAGTTTAAATTTTAGATATAAAATTATTTAAATTAGTTAAAAAATAGCTACGTTTTTATTTTTAAAATAATAACGTAGTTATATTTAGGCTAAAGTTTTTAAAAAAAAAAAATAATCGAAATATATTATTAAATTAAAGAAAATATTATAATAATAATTATTATAAAAAAAGCCTAAATTATATCTAAAATTTATTTATAAAATCGATTACGGCTATTATTATTAAAATATATTATATTAAAATTAAAAGATATAGCTTAAGCGTTGGTTTAGATATTTTTTATAATATCCGGCCTAAAATCGCTTGATTTCCTACTTTTACGCGGCTTAAAATTTATTAATACGCCGGCCGGAGGTTAGGAATTTATCTAAAAAAGCCGTCAGTTAGCAGATTATGATCGTATTTTCAGAAATCCTACCTAGACCTTATTTATTTATAAAGCTAGCAAAGCTTTTAACTTCTAGGTAGGCAAAATCGTAGAGCTAGAGGCCTAAATAACTATTCTAACGGCTTAATTAGAAAAGAAGCGAGGAAAAAAACATAAAACAATTAAACTACCGCCAGGAGAGCGGTTTATAAAAATAGGTACTATTCGTAAAGTCAAGCGGAGGCTGCGTAATAAAATAGTATATAATAATAAAGCCACCGACGTAGATATGGCTGGAAAAGGCGCTAACTTCGAGGAAGAGGTATTTTCTGATGAGACAGAAGCAGAAGATTGTATAGAAATTCTTTCTGGCTGGTAGAGTGGTCAAAAATGCAATAGAAAATGATGATGATGATGATAATGGTCGATTAGATAGGTGACCGGGATCCTGGCCGGGCAGGGGATGGCCGGGCAGGGGGGTGATCAGCTTAAGCTAAGCAATAGTTTGTGACTCAACCTGTTGTGTTGACGCTTACCTGATATATTCGACTCAGCCCTTCTTACTACGATGCCTGTCCGCCATTTTGGTGTCAATACTTGCGAGTGTTCCCGTTCCTCGTAAACTGAGCACCAGTGATAGTCTTCACGAAGAGGGAGCCAGCCATTGACTCGGGGCTTTTTTGCTGAATTGGTTGCCGTCAGCTGATCTCTGCATAATAGAATGCTACGTGAACAGTTCGTTTGCCTGAATTTGGGCATGGTGCGCGGAAGATATGACGGAGGAGCTCTACTCCAACTGAGGATGCAGCCAATGGAATGTTCAATCTGTACCATATGAGGTCGATCCTGGGAAGAAAAAAAAGGTTAAAGAGGGTCAAACAGCCAGAGCTGCAGCTCCTGCCCATGATCCTAGTACTAGAAGGCCTATAGCGCCAGCGAATCAGCTGTTGTGACTTCGGGAAACCTACAGATATTGACTCCAAAGAGGTAGCATCGTGAATCCTTCCCGCAATCCTAGCTCAAATATATGCATTGATCTTGTAAGGATCACACTGCATATGACCTTATCTTTCACTCAGGCTTAGCATAGACTACACCGCAATAGCCAAGAAAACTTACGCATGCTATTTAAGCATAATTAGATTCTTATGGACAACCTTCGAAAAGTTAAATTCGAGTTATCAAGAAGCTATACTTTTATTCCACCATGGCCTCCAACATTACCAATCCCAACTTGTCAGAGGTTCCCAAGAGCATAATCCGCAGCAGTGTTCCTTCAACTCTGTATAACCTGACCAAAGAGCTCAGTAGCTTCGTTTTTGACACCGCCCGATGGTTTGTCATATCCGCTCTGGGACGAATCAAGAAAGGAGAAGTCGTCATTGAAGATAGCGTGGCGGGCCGGACCCTGAGGTTTGGTTGCAATGGAGGGCTAACTACAACACTGGTTGTCAAAAACCGAAACCTCTGGTGGAGGGTCATGATGTCAAGCTCCATTGTAAGTTGCACATACCTACCTGTATCGAAATGCAAGCATACAAGTGACATGGGCTGATAAGACTTCTTGAAAGGGGTTCTCTGAGTCGTATATGCTCGGAGAGGTAGAATGTTTCGATATAACAATGTTTCTGGAGGTATATTTGGGAATCTCAACGGATGATTGATCGGACAAGTAACTGACTGCATTAGATCATGATTCTCAATCGCGAGGCTTTATCGGACATGTCTTCCCCTTTGTCGTCGGTGCTTTCTGCCGTTGCTGGCTGGACTCGCGTGTCCAATCTAGCTGCGGTCTCGCTAGCTAATGTTCGCGCCCACTATGACATTTCCAACGCTATCTTCGAGGCTTTCTTGTCACCAGATATGACATACTCATGCCCAATTTGGCCGTCCCAGGAGACTGTGCCTGCCATTTTTTCCCTAAATGACACCCCGACTCACATTCCCACTGCAAGTCTCGAGCAAGCCCAAATTCACAAACTACGATATATCATTACGCAAGCACGCATCAGTCCCGGCGATCGTGTCCTTGAGATCGGTACCGGATGGGGCAGCTTCGCGATTGAGGCGGCAAAGTCCGTGCCTGGATGCCATGTGACAAGCTTGACACTGTCGGCAGAGCAAAAACGAGAAGCTGAAGCCCGCATTTTAGCGGCTGGCCTTGAAGACAGGATTACGATTCTACTTCAAGACTATCGTAGTCTATCGGGAACTATGAATGGGAATGACGTCGATGATGGCAAGCAGGGGCATTTTGACAAGATCGTATCAATCGAGATGCTTGAGCATGTAGGCAAGGATCACCTGCCGGCATACTTCAGCGTTGTGAACACGCTATTGAAGAAATCTGGCGGTATTGCTGTGTTTCAGACCAGCACAATGCCTGAAACGGTGAGCCAGACATTTCGTGATCAAATTTTGACTTATCGCAGAAGCTGATGGAGTCGTTGCTACCGACAGAGATACCACATATATAACGAAGGAAACGAGTGAGCATTACCCCTCCTCAACCCGCTGAATCTGAGCTGACATAATCCAGTTTTATTCGCCAATATGTAAGTTCAACTCGGCCTCATTCTTATTAGGAGTTACTTGTTAATTAACACGGGCCTTATTTCAGATCTTTCCCGGGGCGCATCTACCCACAGTAACCAAACTCATCGCGAGTGCACACGAAGGGTCCAAAGGCGATCTCATACCAGACCAGTTCCTCAACATTGGTGGCCACTACAGCAAATGCCTCCGAGAGTGGAAGAACAATTTCGTCAATAGTTTTGAGGACCGCATTAGACCTGCCTTAATGAAAAAAAAATCCGGGATTGACTGCAGCGACGATAGAGAGCTTCAAAAGAAAGTGGATTGTAAGTAATACTAACATGTGCCACCTTACAATGAGGAGTTCTTCAATTCTGTGTAGCTAAGCTGACGCTGTATCAAAAAAGTTCTATTTCTCATTCTGTGAAGCCGGGTTTCGAACAAAGACCCTGGGTGTATCACTCTTGACATTCGTCCGCGAAGGAACAGTCGAAACACTTCAAGGGATCAAATTATAAGCTGCTGAGAAGGGGCCTTAATAATCGATCACACAAGCACTTATTACGATGCATTCAGTAGCTACCTAGTCATTAGCCACAGCTTTTCGGAGCTGGTCATATACAGTGATCATCGCGTTAGCCCTGAATTCCCTGAATTTATTTTGTATTGAGCTCCTCTACGGAAGTTTTCCATGCGAAAGTGTTCAATTACTAGCATTCATTGATTCTCAAGTTCTGAGAGACGTTCAGAGACTTGCGAACCTCACCCTCAGGCGTTGGCTGAGTTGAGCCCTCATTCAGGACCCGATTTCTGTACTCATGCCAATACTATTGTCAAGGGACGCGACCAAGATTCTATGTTCGAGTATGCATATCGGCACAAATACGGCTACATTCTAGATGCTCCCGTCATGAAGTTGTTCCGCGCTGGGATAGTAGACGCGTTTTTATACGTCGTCAACAATCCACGGGAGAAAGCTGGCGAGGATCTCTTTCGCCTCAATAGAACCCTGTTCAGCATTCCCTGAGATAGTGACGAGTTCGATTTTCATGTCCTACAGGTCCAATGGGGTTGTGATTGACTTGACGCACTAGATAAGCTGGTTAGAGTCACTTCTCATTCAACCCTGTGTCAGATTGAAGCGCCGGCTCCAGACCATAGCCCCAAAAGACATGTGATCATGCCATTGGTAAGATACCATCAGCCAATCCAACTCAGCTCGCTTGACAACATGCCAATGAAAACCGAAGCTAGAGGCTTGGGAGAAGGAGATTCCATGTAACGCGATCGCGTCCAGCGTAGCCCATTATGAGCATTATCCTACTATACCATTGCTTCTGAATATGTAGTTAACTCAGAGTTCGATGGTATAAGCGTACTTCTCAGCATTTGTATCAATACCGAATTCATTCCACATTATGACTCGAACGGACTGGTGACCATAGGTAAAAAAAAAAAAAAAAGATGAAGAAGTCGGTCAATACTCTCAGATCTTCGATTTCAGCGCCCAGTGCGCTAGAGATCCGAATGACTTGAGTCTCTGTACTCCGTAAATTGATTGATTTCCACCAGACGGAAAGGGGTAAAAAAAAGAGGAAGATAGAACGTACAAGAGACTTGTGTCTTATTCTTGAATTTGATAAAATTAATTTGAAATAATTGCATTTACCAATCAGGATGTGCATATTGATAGTATTCGTACTCTGTTTGGGATGATGCAACACACTTATCGTGCTCTCAAAACTATAGCTTAGCATCACCTCTGGCCTTGAGAGGTCTGTTGCAAACACTCATGCTTCGGCCGAAGTCATCCCAAGCTTTCCATTTATAGTATCACGTAATTATCGCGCGGCCGTAGTACTCGCAGGATACTGATTACCACAGTGAAAGTGATGACCAGGGTGCCGGGTACTGCTTGAAATCTCGCCAACTTCCGTCTCCCGCTGGTATTGGGGGAGTCGGGCAGCATTGCGCTCCGATGTCTAAATCATCACAATGTCAACAATCCCTTTGCAGCAAATAGGAGTTGTATCAGATTGACAGGGTCTATGTATACCTAAATACTACTACTTATGATCCCCGACAAGCTCGTAGACCATGATAAGTCGGGCGTCCTCATATCCCCAAATGCCATGGCTAGGCATTCTAACTCGCAGCCGCCAGATCCGACTGTCTGGTCCGCTGCTTAGGCCGGTCTAAGGTAGTGGCGTGATTGTGTCGGAGGCAAAGCGGCACGAAGTGCGACAACGTACCTTGAATGCGGTTGCGACTAAGTTTGCATATATTCTTTTGTGCAAGCTGACGGCAATGCTAGGGTCCATACCTCCTAATTAGGTTACTACAACTTAGTCACCACCCGCGCGGCAACCCCACCTACGACCTCATACTATCACACCGTACACTGGGGATCTATGAACTTTTCGAGGGTGCATAAATGTCGGGAGTCCCAGTCGAAATCTCCCAGCCAACTCTTTCTAGGCCAAAGATCTTGCCGTTAAAACTCTCCACGACCAGGCCTTGGCACGCCCACCATGTCGAGCCAACAGAAATCAACCGAAGTTGACGGCGTCCACCGCCTATCGCCCACAGGTACCTCGATAGCTGTGGTAGGAGCTGGCGTCGGTGGCTTGATGTTCGCTCTAGAGGCGTGGCGTCAAGGCCATGACGTGAAAATCTTTGAGAAGGGCTCACGTCTTGACACGATAGGTAAGATATCTACTTCTCTGCTTGAAGCTTCATGTCACCAAATCAAGTGAATACTGACTAGCCCCAACTAGGTGATACATTTGGCATTCTCCCTCCAGCATGGACAACGCTCCGATACTTCCCGACCATGAAAGCCGAGTTCGAGGCGGCTTCCTATGATGCAGAACTTAGTCTTTGGGACTACAACGGCGAGAAGCTCGTTCATATCGGTGATGCGTCATGGAACTCCCCGGATAAAGCTAAGCATGCCGCAAAGGATGTTTATGTCCCCTGGATTGAGACTAGATACCTGATCACCCACATGCTCACAACCCAGTGTGAGAGGTTGGGTCTCGAGATCCACTACGCGATGGCTGCGGTCTCCTACGGTGAAACTGATACGAAAGCCGTCGTAACACTGACTGGACCGCAAGGCAAGAGGGACGAAGAGGCAGATATTGTTGTTGCTGCGGATGGCGTTGGCACAAAGAGCCATCATCACGTCTCAGGACAACCAGTCAAGGTACTGAGCAGCGGCTATTCAGTCTTCCGTGGAATAATTCCCGCCGATGTGATAAAGTCAGAGGTGAGCCCCCGGATCTTCGAGAAGTTCTTTTCTGCTCCGCGACCTGAATTCAGGATTTATCTTTGGTGAGTACCTCCCGGGCGAAACATAAGTCCACTACATCCCCTATCGCTAACGGCAGTTTCAACGACAGCCCTCCCGAAACTCATGCCAACATCATCCTTACCAAAGACTTCTTCAACTATGTAGTCACATACAAGGTGCTGCGCCTTCCAGTCCCGCATCTTCGTCCCTAATACTGGAATAGGACAGAGAATCCTCTAAAAAGGACGCCAAAGAGAAATGGACGGAAGCAGGCATATCAGGCAGCACGGTCATAGCTAAATTACCAAACTGGGACCCAGATCTGCTCGAAATGTTCCATTTAATCCCTCAAAACAGCGCCATCGACTGGACATTACGCTGGCGTGATCCGCAACCACAATGGACCTCGTCCGGCGGAAGGGTCGTACAACTCGGCGACAGCGCGCACTCGTTCCTCCCCACGTCCGGCAACGGAGCAACGCAAGCCTGCGAAGATGCGCTATCTCTAGCGACATGTCTTCGCATCGGAGCAAGCCGAGGAAAGCTGAGCACGGCGACCAAAGTCCACAACAAGTTGCGCTTCGAACGAGTATCTGAGATCCAAAAGATGGGCTTCAAGACGCGTTCCATGCTGCATAATGCGGATCTTAAATTCTCACGGAAGAACCCTGCTTTGATCCGGACGGGCATGAGAATGCCGGAGTGGATTTGGGTACATGATCCGGTTCAGTATGCAGTTGATAATTACGACGAGGCGGAACGTCATATTCTTAAGGGAACACCTTTCCAGAATACGAACTTACCCCCTGGGTATACTTATGTGCCTTGGACTGTCGCCGGCGAGATGGAGAGTGAGAAGCAGGGTTAGCATATATATACCACACGTGATCGTACGTCACAAGAGCATTACAAGGATGACTGCACGGTCATCTTTGCAGATCAAGGCATCGGATAGGACTATGTCTAAATGGAGCTAGTTTATTCGATGAAGCGTGAAAGATGCCAATCCATCTATGCCACAGTGTATTCAACGAAGAATAACGTCCTCCGCTCTCTCAGCAGGCTGTCTCCAAGATCAAACTGATCCTGTCTCATTTCCCCGGTTCTTTATGTTGCTCTTAGCCGACTTCCTACTATCATACATTTCTAATGTGCGGCGCGATTCAAAATTAAGCGTGAATGAATCAAGCGCTAGAATAAACCGCCGGGAAAGTGAAGTTCGCCGGTCCAATGTACACCTGATACTCAGTAGCTCCATCAGGCACGATCTCGAACTCATCGGCGGGGATATTCTGGTAGTTGCCAAGGTTCGTCGTCGAGTTGAAATAATCCTGGATCGTCAGGGCTATCCCGCCGCCCGGCAACAACGACACAGACCAGATCCAATTGGCGTTATTATCGCAAGCTCTCTGATCTACCTCGGGAAGATCCCCTACAGCATATGGCTGTTCTATAGCACTGCAGTAGGCGACGTAGGATCCGTTGAAAAAAATGTCGAACTCGTACCTATATTGATAAAACACCGTTGGTCAGCTCTTAACATATTCGCTTCGGAGATAGAAATGGGCATTAGCAAGGGCTGCTTACTCGCAGGTAGTTCGGGGATAGCATTGTGCCTTGAAGTTTATGACATCAAAGCCCTGTGGTCCTGAGCTCGAAGCAGGCACTGCTTGGGGCGCAGCAAAGACAGTGCTCAAGAGGGAGAGGAAGGCGAACTGAGTCTGCATGATGACCGTAAATCCAGAGTGAAAGGCGGATGAAAACTTTGAAAAGATACGGTTAATCGATGAGACTCGCGTCTGTTGCTCCTCGAATTCTTTGTTGAATTTCTGAGGTGACCAGAGATATCAAAGTCCGCGGGGTCGAAGGTATTTATAAAGTGTTCCCAACTGGAAAACGCATTTAATTCCTATATATAAAACTTGGTTGAGACCAATCAAAGAACCTAAAAGGAGCCAGACGTCATGGATTCTTTTCTGAAGAGCTCGCTTAAAAGATAATAGGGAGAAGTTGAGACGGCCGCTAAGCTGCATTTCATACAGTACGAGCTTATCAAGTCTGATCATGAAGAAGATCATCATATAATCTTCAACCCGTGAAGACCCATTCCGGGCTGACTAGGATTATCCTGCCACTGCCACACAGTACCAGCTACCGAAAGCCCTCAGCGGCCTGAACTGGACCATTCACTTTTTTTCTTGGATACAGTTATGATGACATACTTCTGAGTCCGGTAGGGGATTACAGACAGGGGTCAACAGGGGATTGCTGCCCTCAGACCTCCTCTTTCAAGGGCATGCAGCGAAGTTCGATTGCGGCTGTGACGAATGTGGATGTTGAGAACTCTCTAACATAGATACTACGCATTTAGTTGAGGTACTACCTTACAAGAGAATGTAATAAAAGACCAAAGTAGCATAGTTTCGTCGTGGCCCTAACTTGGACGAGGAATGCCAATCTCCTCAATGGTACAATAACATACCAAACCTGAATGTCAATTATTATCCCAATTTCAATGATCTTAAGCCGTTTATACGGGAACTCCGACCCGAAAACCTGAATTGCATCGATCATGTGGTGTTCAATAACAGCATTTCAGTGCAATGAACCAAGTGGCAGTGCTCGACTTCCTCGTGTTGTGCGGTACGGGCGCATCATACGTAATTAGGAGTATCAAAAGTACGAAACGATTAAACTCGCGCATACGCTTTTGGGAGAAAATAGAAAAGGAGGGAAATGGGGAACTCGTAATCTCGAGTCTTGTATCTATCTGTAGAAGGGATCGCTGTGATGACGAAGGAAGATGCGGCCGCATGGAGGCTTGGAGTGAATAGGGTGCGGGTACGGCCGCGCTGAAAACGAGGCGGTGCGGAGGAGACATATGACATTGTTCGTAAATTTCGAGATTGCATTGATTTGGGACATATATGTATATAGAAGTAGAAATATGGCGAAGTATAAATTCGCAGCATGCTCGAACGTGAGATCTTATCAGTAGCAATTCTCGAGCCCATAGCCATATCGATCTGTACGGAACGCCTACCTTCGGAAAAGCTCTACGCAACAAATTCCGCCCCAACCGCTCTCTTTCCTTTCGAAAATATTGTTACACTTCAACCTCGATCGACACGATGCATGCTCGCCTAATTGCAAAGACCATCGCCGCTGCGGCCCTCATCGGCATAACTTCAGCATCTCCCACGACCGCGCGCCAAATCTCCGGGATCAGCACGTATTTCAACGGCTCACAATGGGACGAAGGCTGCTCACCCGGCGGATGCGTGGCCACCTTTAACCTTACTGCTTCTCCAGACGAATCATTCGGGATGCCGGGGTTCAACGTCTCCTGCGCCCCTATCGGCGGCCGGGATTTCGCCAATTGTAAGGCGGTATCACCCTTGGAAGCTGGCGAGAGTGTTGCGTCTCGGTATATCTTTCTGTCGGATGACGAGGAAGAAACTGTCAAGCTTTACCTCGAGCACATCTGGCTCGCTCCCAACGGATACTATTCATATAACGCCAGCGGGTCGATTGCGTTGCCCGCGCATGGCACCACTTCCTTTGATGCGCATATCACGACTTGGCAGATTGCAGACCAGTAAACATACACCTGGGGATGTGGAACGGATGAATCCGAGACCCGGATCGAACCTTGAATAAAGGAACAAAATCATTTAAGGGAATCCGATACTTGAGCAAACTTAGCAAACCAAAATAATGCTTCAATCCGAATATCTATCTTTCCTTCGCAAATCCGTCCGCAGGAGAATCAGAGCTCTGCGTTAAATATAAGCATTATTTTCATTCATTCTGATAGCTTCTTTCAAGAAATAGTAGCCTTATCCAATAACCGCAGGTATATGGTATAGGGAGGATCAGGGTGATTGATGTTGTTACAAGTCTGTTCCTGGCGTATGCTAAACTGATCGGCCTATAAAGCGCAGTTCTAATGTCTGCTGTGGTGCTCAGGGCGCAAGGGGATACGGGGGTTTTTACTCGTAGCGGAAACCATTGGTAATTCATATCTCCCAATTTAAAGTGACTTTCAGGTCAGAAAGCTCGGCTCTGGATGTTTGCAAGTGCAACAAGTCTTTTTTTTTTTTTTACTGATAACCACGTGGTCCAGACTCAGACCAAGGCGAGGGCGGTTACATGTTGTATTGGACAATCTGATAAGAAAGGATATTCCATCGATACAACATGTCTCTATCCAACTAAATGAAAAGTGTCGGATAAGGCAAGCTTCGCGGCATCTTGGATCTTGATGAATCCGGGTCTTCGCACAACGGTGTGGGTCGAGGATACTGCCGGATCGGTCTGAGATGCGGCGGAAAGCATTTGCATATCCTGCAATGTCACTCCTTCCTTATCCCAACCCTACGCGTGAGAGAGGATGGCGTACAGCGGGGTTTCATCGTCGCGTTTGCTCTTAACCTCCAGAGTCCGAGTATTGATAAGTCGCACAGTAAGTAACTGTCTGACAATCAATGACTGTCGGAGCTCGAGTCATGTAAGGATGCCGAAGAAGAGCATGTGCTGAAAGAAAAGAAAGTGGCTGTCGCCTGCGTTATGTGCGGAGGTTGGAATAGGGTGTAAAAGGATTCATCATGGGTGTCGCGCAAGGCATCTGAAATACCTTTCAGTACGAGATTCGCACGATTTTCACCCTGATTCAGCTACACTGTAATGCAGCTATCAAGCCATATATCCGGTTTCAATGTCAGGTAATTGGTCAGGATAGACAAGTCGTTCCATCATACCCCTATTAGACCAACTCCTCCGTTTGGTAGAAGAGTCAACGGCGCATGTACACCCACGTCGCTTTTCTATATCATCCCCATGAGGTTGTAAGTTCACCGTGCGTCCACATAGATCACATATCACGGCTCTTTGGGCCTTTAAAAATAGCAAAAAATCGGGTTCAGGGCAGTCTGGACTTCTCCGAAACCAGATCTGTGGACCGAGCTGAAATCAGCTGAAATCTGTTATTTCACGGGAGTCGGCTCGATTTCTTAACCTCGATTGGCGGGTAGATACGGTTATGAGAAACCCAATACGATTTAGTTGGGTTACAAAACAGAGAACTCGGGGTGAGTTAGTTCATCTGTACTTAATCGTGGCGCGACCGACGTCACTGCAGTGGATGCTACGATGATCCTTGGCAGGACCCCAGTCAGTGGTTTCAGTAGGTAATTAGGATACTATGAGTATAAGGTGGTAGCGATATCCAGACTCGCGTGACTGACTACGTCTTGTATCTAATCATTGTCTCGTTTTCATAAAATCAAGCAATTCGGCTCAGCCTCTGCTTACACTCCATTTTCATTCTCCGTAGATCTCTTTCGACTTTATCTGCGCAGCGATCGCGCACCAGTCCGCAATGGCCGATACTGAACCCCTCCCGCCGGCCCAAGCGATCCACCAGGCCGGCGGTGGTCAACCAGCTCTTCATGATCGCTCAATAAAGGAAGTCAACGCGTCTGTGCTCCCCTATATCGAAAAGATATTCAATGAGCACGCCGGACCTGATAAACGATGGCATAAGGAAGAGGTGATTGCGTTTTTACACCATCGCCAAGCGGACAAAGTGACCGAATCCTCGGGCGACATCGCCGCCAAGGACGAGCTCGATTTCAGTGGCTTTTTACAGTACATGACGTCTCCAGCAGCGAACGCTCTAGCCCCCGCCCTGGAACCCGATCTTTCATATCCGCTGTCAAGCTATTACATCAGTTCTAGTCATAACACATACTTGACGGGAAATCAATTGAACAGTGATTCCGATGCTGACGCTTATAAGAATGTCTTGCTGCGGGGCTGTCGATGTGTGGAGATTGATGTTTGGGACGGCGATGATTCCGAAAATGAGTCAGACTCATCCGCAAGCGAGACTGAAGGCGAGGAGTCCAGGGAGAAGAAGGCCATCAAGAAAGCCAGCCGAGCAGAGCGCTTGAAGTCAAAGCTTGCCAGCCGTCTTGAGAAGACAAAGCTGGGAAAGAGATTTGCAGGTCGAGAGGGCGGCGCAAAGAATCAACCGACAGCGGGCAAAAGGACAGAGACGACAATATCTACTGCGTCTAAAGCTGTTGTCATCGAACCGAGAGTACTACATGGTTACACGCTTACGAAAGAAGTCCCATTTCGTAAGGTATGCGAGGCGATCAGAGACAACGCCTTCGTAGTCTCGGACCTTCCTGTCATCGTCAGCTTGGAGGTTCATTGCAAAAGTCAACAACAAGAATGCATGGTTGATATCATGAACGAAACATGGGCTGGATATCTCCTCGATAAACCGAAAGAGCAGGCCAAACTTCTTCCACCACCCAGCGATCTTCGGCGCAAGCTGCTTGTCAAGGTCAAGTATGCACCACCTCCGGGAAGCACGGTAACCGCGATTGAAGATGATGAGCATCCACTGCATGCTCCCGCAGGTGCTCGGCCCAAGGCAGGTGAAGCCGGAAAGAGGAAAATGAGGAAGACCAAGATCATAGAATCGCTGTCAGAGCTGGGAGTGTATACACAAGGCGTCTCCTTCAAGTCCCTTTCACAAGCAGAAGCCTCCATGCCCACGCACATCTTTTCTCTTTCGGAGGGCGCTGTGGCAGAGGTACATGAGAAACAGGCGCAAGTGCTTTTTGAACATAACCGAGAGTATATGATGCGAACCTACCCATCCGGCATGCGCATTGCATCATCGAACCTTGACCCCCCTACATTTGTAAGTATAGCCATATGTGTTTCGTAGCGCGATCCTCGCCTCACAACCTATGTACTGACTTCAATGACAAAAGTGGCGCAAGGGCATCCAAATCGTCGCCCTCAACTGGCAGAAATGGGACGAGGGTATGATGCTAAACGAGGGCATGTTCGCCGGCACAAGCGGCTATGTCCTCAAGCCGGACGGCTACAGGGGCAAGAAAGTCATCGAGCCGGGACCATCTTCTGATACCAACGCCACAGCGGTTGTACCGCCGCTGACCAAACCCGAAATCTTGCACAAGACCCTCAAGCTCAAGGTCACAGCCTTCGCAGCGCAAGACATCCCATTGCCCCATAAAGATGATAAAGCATCAGGATTTAAGCCCTACCTCAAAGTAGAACTACACAACGACCTGCCACCAAAGAGACGCGATGGCGGGCGCGCGAAAGAGGGTGAATACAAGGTACGATCGCATACACAGACGGGGATTCACCCAAACTTCGGCGGTGAGGAACTCAAATTCGACGACGTGAGCGGTGTCAATCCCGAGCTCGCATTCGTGCGGTTCTTGATCAAGGATAATGAGATTGGGCGAGACGACCTTGCGGCTTGGGCGTGTATTCGCCTAGACCGCTTGCGGTCGGGATATCGTTTTGTGCACTTGATTGACCGTAAAGGAGTGGTCAGCGACGGAGTTGTGCTCGTTAAGATTGAGAAGGAGTTGGTGTAGATGAGTAGAAAGAACCATGAATCGGTAAATGAATTATGAGAGACGGTCGTCGGAGACGGGAAAGAACGCTATGTGATTTGGGAAGATCGGTCAGGGTGGTATTTGGTAGAAGCCAACGAAGAGTATGCTTAGTATACAACCGCATGACCATAGCAGTTGTATGTGACGAGAAATATGCAAAGAAACTCCACATAGACTTGGTGGCTTGAGTCGACAGGTGAAGCATTTCATACGCCGTATCAAGAAGAGAATAATCTCCTAATCATGTTCTTTGATTTATTGAAGACTTACTGCATGATTCCTGATACTTTCCAATGCATCCGAAACCGAAGAATGTGAGCCCGGGAAATTCTAACATCCGGGGCACCCGGACACTCGACAGCACCAAGATCAGGGTGCTGGAGCCGACAGGCTAGAGGCCCTGGTGGCCTCCTAGTAAACCCCCGCATATATCTATCGCCCGGGCTCGGAATTCTCACCTGTTCTTCGTAGCCGACACAACGATGGGTATGCTGGGCAGACGAAGAACGACGGGGTCGCGGCATTGTGTTATTTTCCAGATGTCCATCTAGCAGCAAATACCTCCATCGAAGCCTTACTTATGCCTTCCTCTCAATTGGTGAGGGACGGGGGATATAAAGATCCCTGAGCGGCCTCCAGTCCTGCCTGTGATACTACTTGTATTCTTCATCATGTTCACTACAACTACTATTGCCGATCAATCTAAAGTCGCAATCTTGTCTCGATCGATTGTTCCTGCGGCCACTCGCCAGTTGTCTTCTATAGCTAGGCCATCATATCACGCCAACGTCTTCTACAGCTCCCAAGACCGTATTACCAGTATTTATTCTAACCGTCCGGCGAAGGAACTACAACGTCGGCAATTCTCCGACTTTACACCAAGACAGTCAAAGACAGTCATGTCATCTCCCCCCTCTCAGACATCCCCAGCTCCCATAGCCATAATAGGCGCCGGTCCCTGCGGCCTCACCCTAGCCAGACTCCTAGAGAAATCTAACCCACGCATCCCTTACCGCGTCTTCGAGCGCGATGTCTCAGCCACAGCCAACGGGACTCTCAGTCAAGGCGGCACGCTCGACCTGCACCCTCACTCGGGTCAAGCCGCGCTCAAAGCCGCGGGCCTTGAGGACGAATTTGAGAGACTATGTCGTCGGAACGCAGCATCTGTGTTCTTCCAGAACTCACACGGCGGAGATCTCGTGCGGTTTGGAGCTGGTGAAGGGTCTGCGCCGCCGGAGAAAGGGTCTGCGCATGATCGGCCTGAGATTGATCGTGTGCAGCTGCGAGATATGCTATTGAAGTCTATCCCGGAGGAGAATGTCGTTTGGGGTAAGAAGCTTCAGAGTATTGAGCGGAGTTCCGACATGAAGGATAAGGTTACTGCCGGCGCAAAGGGCTGGACTTTGAAGTTTGAGGATGGGAGTGAAGAGACGGGATTCAGACTTATTGTTGGTGCCGATGGTGCTTGGAGTAAAGTCCGACCTCTGGTATGTTTTTCATCCCATTCCCCGTCACATACATATTGTTGTTTCAACACTCCACTATCTCAATGAAGAAAATAACCCATGAACGCAAAAGGCTGACCAAAACACCAGATCTCAAACGCTAAGCCCTACTACTCGGGCTACACCTACATCGAAGGCCGCATCAATCCCACCAATCCGCAATACGCTGCCGTCCGCGCCATGGTTGGCGCAGGCAACTCGGCCGCGATGGGCAACGGGCGACTCCTCGTCATCCAGCAGATGAGCGACGAGTCATATCGCTTATATGCGGGGGTGCAAGAACCGGAGGGCTTCACCAAGGCAGGCGGTCTTGTGGATCTCAGTCACGGGGACACGGAAAAGAGCCGCGCCGACTTGTTAAAGGCGTACGATGGCTGGGCCGAGCACCTTCTCGACTACCTCAAGGCTGCAGAGGGGCCTTGGCGTTATTGGCCGCTCAATACGCTTAGTGCGGATGTCTTTGCGCCCGAAGCTTTGGGTACTGAAGCCTGGAAACGTGCTCCTGGCGTCGTGTTGATTGGTGACGCGGCGCATTTGGCTGTCCCTAACGGAGGAGGCGTGAACGAGGCGATGTTGGACGCGTTGAAGTTGTCGGAGTGTATCTCCGCCGAGCTCAAGGGAGGATATGATTCTGGAACAGATGCTGAGTCCCTTGAGCGCGCTATTGTCGCGTATGAGACGGAGATGCGACCTCGTGCCCATGAGCATGTTCTTGATGGGATCATGATGTCGGAGGTTATGTTTTCTGAGGACGGGGCGAAGAAGCTTAATGCCATGTTCAATAGTACGGGCGCACAGGAGAGTACTGCTTGAGCTCCTCAGCTTTATAATAATTATTAGGGCTATGGAAGGACATGGTTTTCCTGTTTGAAACAGGGTTAAGGCATCCTAGTTGCCGCTGGGACTTTGTTGGATGCTAAGATTTGTAAAACTGGTCAATGTAGAGTAGAAAACTAGATAGATACCCCTTATATAGTCAAGACTCAAATTTGTAGTCATAGTTTGAGAATGTTTCACGTGGCTTGGTTTATGTCTTCTTCTGGATATCAACTAGTATGTCAACTCAAGCTCTCTATGACACGTAATACTCGATTCAGTAGTATCTGTTGACTTCCTATTGTAGATGGTGACTATCGGTGCCATATTCACCCCAACCGCCTCTCTCACCATCCCTGCCCCTGGATTAACGACTTCCCAGCTCTTGGTCGATCGTGGTATGGTGATCAGTTGTGGATAGAAGGCCGATGTTCACCCATTCATCACCAAGAATATTCGCACTTGCGATTTCAAAAGCCCGTTTCCTAATCTCGTAAGCACGGTCTGAGATATTGGATGTTTGCGAATCATCCTGCCACTCTTCGTCGATTGCAGTAATACGTTGACGTTTCTGTGCGCGTATGCTAAGAGACGAACTGCGATCCGGAGCCGGTGGTGTCCCGGAATTATCACAGTATTGTGAGTTTGGCGGCTGGTGATTGGGTGAATTTGATTTACACTCGTCCGCAGTCGCTACATAAGGATCCTGGGATAGAAGCTCGATGGGGCTCGAATGACGGAAGGATGAAACGCCAGCCTGCTGAGAATCACCATCATTACTCCGAGCGACCAATTCCTCAGCTCTTCTCATCAGCACTGCGTCATACTCAAAATCGCTGCTTGTACAGCAATCGCCAAAAAGTGCACGTATTGACCAACTTTGCTCCAACCAGTTGTCGGCATTGAAGGTACACGGGACGATGTTTTTTGGTTTGAGGTGCCCGACAAAGTCACGGAGTTCTGGTAACGACGAGTGGCGTGCGTACGGAAAACGAATAACGCGAGGTAGTGGAGACTCATCATTCACTTCCTGTTGTGCTTCTGCTGGGTTGCGGAGAAGGTCGGCTTTGTGCGCTATCAGCTGTAACAAAGCGGCAATACCGATACCTTGATCGTCTGCAGCGCCGCTCTGATTGACGATAATACTCATATCTCGGCCACTGTTTAGTGCTTCTTTCAGTAATTGCGTGTACTGGACAACTTCCGGGGACATTGTTTTGCTGGTGCTTAACCTAGGGCATGCGTCAGGCTAAGGTATTCCAAAAAGGCAACGAAGGCTCACAGTTCAAGGATATCGAACATCTCTTCCAGGGTCAAGCAGGCAACTTGCGCTAGATCTTCTCCTCCACCGCCGATGCCGACTTCCATCATGTCTTCACCATTCTTAAGGTGCGCAACGATAGGAAGGATTTGGACGAACGGCTTGTTATCGATGACGCTGCAGCCCATGCCCTTCTCACAACTATGGATTCTGACATTTTCATCTCGAGTCAGGCATCCCTCATGAAGATTATTTCCGCACGTGAACCCTGCCAAAGCTGGTGCTTCTTTGGCTAGGTGAGTTTGCGCAGCCCATCGGTTGTCTTTGGGCTTCGTGACCAGTGAGCTGAAAATGCCCATCTTGTAAGAGTCGACATGAATCTATCGTCCAGGTAAGAGAGGGGGTTGAAAGAAAGAGCAGAGGACCCTTACCTTTGAGTTCAACGCTTTGGACAGAGCTATCCACACTTCTTCGTAACTGTTTCAACTTTAGATCAGTCATATCACTTGAAGTTGGAAGGGTAGACTTACCCGTAGGTCCAAGCTTGAAAATGGAACACGGTGTCCGGAGGGTATTTTCTTATCTTCTCGAGCAGCTCACGAAGCCCCTGTGCTTTGGTCTGCATAGGATAATCGCGAAGGACTGAGGTGTCGAGATATACACAATCAAGAAGCTTCAACCCTGACGTGTATTGGATCATGTTGGGGTTCTGAGTGATCGTCGTCACGAATCGCGGCTCGCACCTAATATCCCCTGTGTATAGCACGGCCTTACCATCGCCTTCGATCACTAGGTGTAAAATGAGCGCGGATTACTCCTTCTAAATCCTCCTTTACTCACGAAACATCACCGCCCCAATGCAATGGTTAGCGTCGAGAAGCGTGATCTGTATAGTATGACCAGGTTGCAGCTCCAGGGTAGTGGGGGTATCCAGTGGGATCGGTTTCAGTAGTTTCTCGAGATGCTTGTAAGTCTGCATCTTAGGATCTTCAAAGATCCCGCGGGCACGATTGAGGCGTATGGCTGCCTTTTCTAATCGAAGCAGGATTTCTCGTGTCGCTGCAGAGCAATAGATGAAGGGTCCACGAAATGACTCTAAGCCGGCGAGATGATCACTATGAACATGGCTCAGGAAGCAGGCCAGAGCAGGAGGCAAGTGTGATTGATGGCGAAAATAGTCAACTATGCACCTCATTAGCATCCATGGTATTGGACATGAGGTGGCCGCAATTAACTTCTGATGTCGGGAAACTCTCTAACGAAGCCGTCGAATGTCGACATCGTGTTCCAGCGCTGCCGCGAAGATGTGGTGATAGTGGCATTTCAGGTTTTTAGGAAACCTCTGGAAGAGGTATCAAATTAAGCTCATTCAGTTGTAGACTGCAGAGCACCGGGCATGAACGAGTGAAGGAGATGGATAGTTCTTGTGGTGAAGCAAGTACTATGGTGGGGTGAAACGCCGACTACTGATTTTAGGCAGTTGTACGTCACAGCGCCAGTGCTGTGACACGCCGCTAACATACGGGCACGGTTCACCCCTCGCGGCGGGGTACAATGAGCCTATCCTCAAGTCATACTCTGTTTAGAACATCATTAAATTCATTTTCATCGCCCAAGACAAAGACAAAACTTAATGAAATAAAGGAAACGTACATTCCAAATACAATTCGAAATGATTGACACACCCACAAATGTAGTTGCCTGTTGAGGGGTAGGTTGGTGGAAGAGGCAACCATCTCAACACAATTGAAAGAAATTCATTGAGTCATATCCATTACAATTTCCATCCTAGAATCATCCATCATTATTTTATGTATGTGCTCATTGTCCATCGCCCCCATGACTCTCAGTCCGCCCATGTTGAGTCTCGGTCTCTGATGTCGTTGTTCCCCTGCTATCAAATAACCATGTGTCGCTCAACCGGCGACCCCCTTGCCCTCCTAACCTCTCCACATCCGCACGCTGCTCCATGTCCCGACCAGTCCGTGGCTTGTTAGGGTCTGAGTCAGCTTCTTTGCTCTTAATCGATTGTTTGCCTCGGCCCGAGATGATCGCTCGAATGGACGTGAAAGCTGCTGATTGCAGAACATAGACCCGCATGAAGGAAGCGAAAGCCGGAGCAGAACAGACAATGAGCGCGACGTCCATCTCAATGAGACTAATAGACAAATGATTAGCACAAATTTATAAGGACATCCTGAACACTAGAAAATGGGAGTCATACTTAGTAAGAAGCACGACGCTCCCGAGATATAATGATTCGGATTCTGTGAGCTCTAACACTCGGTAGACGACAGATATAATGCTTGCGACCACACCCCTAAAAAATAGAGTCAGCTCAATAGCTCTGAGGGGTAGTCATGGCCAACTCGATGATAACTTACAAGGCTGCCACCAAGAAGATGGCCCCTATCTGCCATTTCCGGTTCGTCGAAAGGTTCAATCGAGCAATAACGGGCAGTGGCAGGATGAACATGTAGGTGTCCAACAGGATGGAAGCCGCGCCTTGACCGATCGCCAAGAAAATGACATACTGAGCTGTGCTGCCAGCTCCATTGATCAATGAGACCCAACCTTGGCCTCTATGAGGCGTCGCCCAGACTGAGGCGAGGATAAAACTAGTCACGTAAAGAACAAAGTCGTAGACGATGCCAATCCATATGGCAATGTTGGTGTATGGGGAGACAGAAAAGACCGAGCGAAGTAGCAGCAAGGTTGATAGTTTCGAGAAGAACAAGCTGATGGTGGACACACTCTGCCACACGTAGGATATCTGGGAGTCACACATAGTGTTAGTAAGTTCATCCTGCTTGCATGAGTAAAAGTAGATCTCACCTGTTCGAACTTGCCATCAAGCCAGCAAAGGGGCAAGTCCCAAGAGTGTCGAAAATACCGGGAGTCTGGTCGTGAAGATTGTTAGTTTGAGGACCAACGTCGCAACCCGCTGAATTGGTAACAAGTAACGTACAGGCAATCAGTACAACGGCATAGCCGATATTCAAAAGAATTACGAATAAGACGAACACTAACAGCACATCGGACGTTAATAACGATAAAGCGCATCTCATATAGGATGGATTTGGAACTTACGATCGGACCATTGCCGCTTTCGTAAATTGACTAGATTGACAAACAGCCTCCCAAGGCCGAACATAACAGCAATAGTCGTGAGGATGACGCCGAGAGCGATCACCAACGGTCTCAATCCTTGGGCATTAAAATTGACGACTTGGCCCGCTGGTGGTGAGCCACTCGGTACTTGACATATATCTGTCCCCGGGGGAAACAACGCAGCGTAAGGCGATGACATGGCGGCGCAGTTCGCGAGGGTTTAGAGGGTTGGCACCAAGCAGAAGCGAGCAGAAACAAACGACCTCGACTTTGCTCCTCAGTCGAGACTCAGTATATGACTTGAATGAGTGTGGAGCAAAGGTACGGGACTTTTGAGAAGAAGCTGCCGAGAGATATAGGGATTCTTGGGAAGTGGCTTATTCATGTAAGATCCCGTAACAGGCACAAGGAACATGGGGTCGGGATGTTCTCTACTGATCTTCCTCTGCTACCCTTGGGCAAGCCTTGGGTCCTCGGCCCTACTTGGCCCAGACATGAATGCTGTTAGCGCACATTGTTACTAAGTGAGAACTAGTCTCGTCTTACACGCAGCTAACTTCAAATGAGTAGTGATAAGTCACATACGTCACAGCTGGTGGAGCACTGCATGCATTGAAAGATCGCGGCAATTCTTGACGCCAGATAGGCCCCTGAGACAGAGTTAGGTAAAGCTCGGTGAAACTATATTCTGCACCAAGGGTAGCTTCAAAAACATTCGGCGAGCCGAAGGGTGAAGAAGGGCATCCGCAACTTTTCTCGACCTCCAGTAGGGCTTGTTTCGTGTGTATGACTAATACATCAGCCCTGTTCGGCGACTTGAGGTGTTGAATTTCCGGCCCTATGCATCTTGAAGAAAGGCTTATCGTAATTATGATAATAATTTTCATAAGAGCTAATTATTATTAGTGATGGGTATAACACCACCCTCGTCGTGCAGGATTAATATACAGAAACAAGACGCCTCAGGCTTACGTAGCTGCAGCTAGGCAGACTTGGTAGTGCCATTAGGGGTGTATTAAGACTAGGTATAATTATAATCTGGCCATCCGGTGGAAAGCCACGTTCTACAGGTGGATATTAATAGATTAAGCTTGTTACATTGTCAATCTTTACCCTACCTAGCTGATGAGCATCGGTGCCCTGCCGAAGCTCGCAGATCTACTGGTTGGGAGATTGGGGGCTGGAAAGCCACCTGCAGATCTATCACCATTCTTTGGTTTTGGAATAGTAATCCTTCCACGCGGTCTAAATACCACTTTCCCATTCTATCTTCTGAAACGATAAGACAATATTTAAACTCAGGCCCGGCCCTCATATAGGGCAAGCCTTAGCGATATCATACTCGGTTTCTTCTGAGGAACCAGTCCACGTGGAAATGCTTCCCGTTCAGTCCCACTGGTCATGCAATTGAAACCCCACAGATAATTATACCTTCCGAGCCAGGAACAGTATAACTTGTTGATTATGTGGGTTTGAGTCGTATTCTCAAGTAAAGAAACAGACCGTCGGAGGCTGAGACTATTATTTGCAGATTGTCTTTTTCAATTGCCGCCGTGAATTGATCATCATGCAACAGGCATTGCACGGCCTCATTCCAGTGGCTATTAGAGAAATTCGCTGGCTTGCGGCAATTGGAGTCGCTGTCAGCCCTATGAACACTCCATACATATAGAGGGATACAATCCCATCAATGATCAATCAAGCCAGAAACTATCGAGGGTACAAGGGGCGCGCGTCGCTTACATGCGTACCTTGCCTTCATGCTGATAGCGCATGATTACGGATCCGTATCTAATACCTAATGTGAGACTGTCTCATATATTAATCTCCCAAAATAAGTAGAAAGAAGCAATATGTGGCGAGTTTCAATCAAAATGGTAAAATATGCGGTTGATGTTCTGAACCAGGGGGTTGAGCCTGGTGAATAGGGGTCCATTTCCGGAGCGAAAAGAAATGAAGAACAAGGGGCCTTAAACCAATGAGTAGGATTGAATGAATCTGAGGTAAGCAGTAATATGTTTCCTAGAGGGAGAAGTGGAATGAGGCCATAATCGGAGGGGTCATTGCATTTTCCTGCGTGGGAATGCGGAAGTGCGGAAATGCTGTTCTGGATCACCCCTGCATTTTCCTTCATAGGGTCGCATTGAGGGTTTCTCGCTCTTTCGAAGACGCGGAACCTACCCATATCTGACGCAGGGCCGAGATGCAGAAATAGTCCTACGCGTTACTTACAGCTCTTGTCGCCCCCATCACCTGTTCAAGATCTTTGGTGTTGCGATGACAAATAAAGCTTAATGGGCTGCATTTAGTACCCTGCAGAGCCGAGAAGGAATCGCCTGGTAGGGTTGACAAGGCACTGCCGCTTATCTCAAGACGCTAAAAGGTCGGTACATGAGTGCTGAAACCGGAACGCACCAATAGACCGCCACGGCCGCCCGTGATGTTACCTTTTACGACCTACTATGTTGTTCGCAGGCGGATCGTCATCCCTGTATGCCGTTAGGCGGAAAAATTTATGGGTAAAAGAAGGACCTGGCAGGGCGGGGAGGTCGCTAAAGCAGGGCTTTTACGCGTGGCTTAACAATGGCTTTGAGAAGCGAGTGCGAATTCTTGTTTCGCCTGCGGATTCTTTACAAACAGCATTAACAATCTTTTGAATAAAACTTTGTATAACAGGGATTTGAAAGAGCCACGATAGAGGAACCCGGTTGGCTAGAAGCGTTCATTTTGTTTCCCCCTTCCATGGCTTGTGGGATTGGAGACGGGATCTTTGGCGTGCTATGTGCCGCTTGGTGATTTCGAAACAAGCGTCTGCTAGTCCACGTACCTGCCAAACTATTACAGACAGGTATTTTCTAATCTGGAGGCTAGGTATGTATGCAAGTACCGCCGTGACTTCGATGGTCGTGTTTGGTTGGCAGAAATGAACATACTTCATCGTCAGCACAGGATCGTCGTTCATCTTTCCATAAATACTTTTGGACCCATAGGTGTTGGCGATCATATTCTTCTACCACCAGCTTCGAGTCCGGCCGCCCTGAGTGCCCACTGGCCTCGAAGCCAGTACTGCGAAGTATTGCACCACCTACTTCTAGATATATGCTTTAGGCTCGACACGGGTTATTGTGTTTATGCTTAGTAAGTGCTTGTCGGAGGTGACGTCGAACCTGGCCTTCGCATGAAATCCACTGCCTTGAGCCCTTTCTGACGCAAACTATCTCAGATACTATATCTATATCGTTCGGCATAGCGCTGTGATTGGCTTGACACGAATTTGCGGCAACAAAATAGTCGACCACATGTGAGGAGAGAGGATGACTCGCAATCCTGCCAAGTTCGTTACCCCCTAGAACGCGTCGATTGAATACCTGGTAGCTGGCAACAGCTGACATGCTAATCTACCGCAATGACTTCTACTATGATCACTTGATGTGTAGTTTGTCAAGACTCTTGCAGCAGAAGCTGTTGGAGGAGGTTAAACCGAACGGGTTTCGTCAAATACTCTGACATACCAGCGTCCAGTGCCTCCTGGCGAGTGGAGTCATTACCAACGCCGGTGATAGCGATAATGCGAGCAGGGTCCGCACCTCGCGACTGTTCGTACTCTCGAATTCTTCTAGTCGACTCGAGTCCATCCATGACAGGCATTTGCAGGTCCATCAGGACAACATCATACGGCACCTCAGTCCCTTTGAACTTGTTAAACGCCTCTAAACCATTGATGGCCTCGGCATACGACAAATTGATCTTCCGAACAAATGTCACGAGTAATCTAAGGTTTATGGTGTTATCATCGACGAGCAGGACTCGTGGTCGTTTCTTAGCTTTGGGGTGTTCGGTGGGTAGCGAGGAGACAGCACTTGAAGGCTCTTGGGCCACAAGTGTGTTCATCTCTGGCTTGAACCTTGTGATCCGATTCCGCTCAGGGTCCGAGGGGTCCGATTTCCATTTTAGAGAGTCGATAGACGGTCTATGTTGAGCACTGATAGTGTCATAGATAACTGATGAGGCATTCCATTTGATGTCGGCCGCCTTTTCTTGTACTTCTCGGTTGGTCAGATTGGGAGCGAGCAAGAACGAAGTATCAACTGCTTGTTCTGTTGAGTCTTGGCTCTCGTACTCTAAACGCCGCAAACACTGCTTGAGAACTTTGGCCAACTTGCGTACTCCAACAGGCTGGCAAATGACTTCAACGATGCGGCCTAGCGAAGTCAACTTCTTGACGCCAGCGGCGCGAAGAGCAGCAGCCTCGAACGCGTTGGTACAGATGATAAGTAAAGCCGCTTCACGGGCTTTGATGCCTTGCTTGGTGCGATGCAAGTGATGGTCAACTAGTTGCTCAATTGGGGGTGGCTCGGCATAGATGTATATCGCTGTATCTAGGTCGGCGTGAGTGATCGCTTCACATCTCTCCACTTGTAATCCTAACCACTCCTGGAATGTGGTGGCCACGGAAGATTCTAACTTTGAATATTGTTTTTTCTTTAAGCTCTTCTTGCGCTTGGTAGGATCGAGGAAGCACACCTTCTTGCCCCTGGTGATTTGAACGACATCCAGATATTGAGAGTCGTAGGTCAGTGGCGGAACGACTTCCAAAGGAATCATAATATTGACATGGGTGCCAACACCCTTTTCGCTAGCGACTTTTATGCTGCCATTTAGACTTGACACAATCTGAGATGTGATTGAGAGGCCAAGTCCGGTTCCAGTCGCGAAAGAGTCCTCCTGCGAAAACGGTTTGAATAGGTGATTGGCGAGAAAGTCTTGCGACATGCCGATGCCAGTGTCCTTGATCATGATATCGGCTTTTATCCCAGTAGAGTTCACTTCTTTGGCCTTCAAAGATATCTCAATGTATCCCTCTTGGCAGTACTTGATAGCATTGCCCACCACATTCATGATAATGCGGCGAAGTGCTCCAGCATGTCCTTGGACACACCATGATCTTTTTTCGATATCCATGACCAGTGAAACCTTGCCGGAGAATTTAGCACTACCCTCAGGTATTATCTCATCCAAAGGGGTTATGTCGTCGAGGCTGATTGCCTTAATCTGTTCGTTTGCATCATCAATGAGGTCGTGATTTCGAACGTCCATCTTCCGAAAAGTTTGCCCTGCAAAGACAGCCTCGACAACTTCTTCCAAAAGAACAGATAAGTCGAATACAGTCGTCGAAGAGGCTTGAGAACTATTTCGTCCTATGCCTGGTTGTTTCTGATCATCTGTCGGTTGAGATGTCCACCTGAGATTGTTTATTTTGGCGTACTCAAGCAGATGGTCAATTGTGTCCAATAAAGTTTTGCCACATGTCTCAATTGCTCCGATCAGGCTCATCTGATACGCCGTCGTAAGTGTATCCTCAAGGAACTCCATGTTGCCAAGTAGTCCACTGTTAAAGCGATGAAAATGTCAGAGAAGTTATCCAGTAGGGATATTCACTCTCGATGAGATTTGATATCGTTGGTACTTACTGTAGTGGAGAGCGCAAGTCATGGGATATGGAAGCGATGAAGGTAGACTTCGCGATATTCGTATTCAGCACGTCCATACTCGCCACTTCGGACATCATACAAGAGCCCAATGTCTTCAAATAGGGTAGAGAGCTGCTCGGGTCCCCCATTTTGAAATCGGTGCCCCATATAAAACCAGCTGCGGACCACTGTCCGTGTGTGTAGTTGAAAAGGGGCAAGAAAATCAGTCATTTTGCATCTGGAAGGCAATGCAGTACTTCGGGTGGAAGCACAAGAGCAGTTTGGTTGTGGAGTCGAGCTACTTGGTCTGACGAGCTGTGTGATGACCCGCCACCGATAATGCTTTCTTCGTCTCCATATAAAGTGCCATCTGTGAGGATTTTGCCGTGGTTGAGAAGGAAACATTTGCCAAAGGGGTATCGCATGATACACTTCCTAAGACTACTGCGACTGATGATTCCCGAGCTTACGCGTCTTCGCAGTCTTCGGCAAGTGTAACACTCAAGACATTGGCTTTGGTGTCAATCTCGTCCCCGTACGAGGACTCGACATTTCCAAGCCGGACCGACGCGGTCGCACCTGGTATGGAGTTGTCTGCTTGTTCTTGTTCCGTCTCCTGGTCGATATCGAGAGTTGCCCAAGGGTCGATCCTCCCAAGCGGTGCAGTTCCATTCGATGGTTGACTTAAGGCAGCGCTTACAAATAGACATCCCTTCGCCCTGGTCTGCTCGCATATCAGTTGCGAAGCTTTAACGAATATTCTCCGAACATTTTCTTGGGAAGACGCTGTTCCATCTCGGTAGCTTTTTGTGGTACTTCGTGAGAATCGGGGAGGTCTATTGTCGTTCCGAGACTCAACGGGCGCGTCCATGTCTTGGTCTTGAGAGGAAGAGCCGGTTTTGGATATCGCTTCAGATCCGAGAGAGCTCTGCCGCTCTTCTTTAGGTGTGGTTTGAGGATCGGTGGCTCTGGTGTCAGAGGACTGGGAAGGGCCGGACGGTTTGGAGTGGTCGACATTGCTAAGGTTGAATTTGAACTCGCTGAGGTCTTCGAGGAACCGCGAAACGCCCCTCACTGCCACCTTGTCAGCCGGAATCGCTTCTGACGTAATGGCAGGTTCGAGACGGAGATTTCTCTGGGCTATGCCAATGAAGTGCACATCCCAAATATGCAAAATATGATAGCGACTCACCAAACTCCCTTTCGGAAACTCTGCCAACCGTACCCATTACTGCATCGAGGTGTTCGGCGATGGATTGAGCTACATCGATCATAAACATCGCCTCGTCAAGAGTGAGGCCATCTGGACGTGGTTGAACATCAGACACGGCGTAAGCACCGATGGCGTGACCTTGTTTTGTGACTATTGGAACGCCGGCGTAGAACCGTACGCTGAGCCCCGATGTGACATATGGGCGTTCTTTGAATCTGTCATCTTCGAGAGTGTCGGGGACGATGAAGGAAGGGATTTCCACTTCTTGTCCGTCATCTTGGTGGAACAGGGTGGTGTTGGTAAGTACGTGCTCGTCCATGCAATCTGCCCTGGGAAGAGATACATTGCCGAGCCAGATGTGGTCGCCAGGAGCATGTCGTGACTCGTCTATCAAGGATACTGTCTGTGTGGTCTCGGCGAGGATGATCTGCGTGCGTGTATCAATCAAAGACACCATACCACGCTTGACCTTAAGCCTCAAGGCAGCCAATTGCGCAAATGCGGTTAGCAGAGTATCTGGCGATCGGGTGAGTTTGGGGCTTCCGTCCGGGCCAGTGTCAGCAGGGACGGCATTCAATGTTCGGTAGTCGGACCATGGCTGATAGTGCTTGTCAAACTCACGCTGCCGTGATTTCTCGGCACTGGAACTGGCAGAAGATGTCCGCCTTGTCGCGGAAGCCATCACAGGTATGTGTAGTGAGAGAAGAATGGCTTCACGAATAGTCGCATTTCGAACATCTCCGTCTTCTTTACCTTGTTGATCATCAGGGTCCAGGCCAGTCTAGATGCATATTCTCGATCGTTGAAACAACGTCATTTCGCATTAGCGGCAGACGTTCTCAAGATCTAGAATCCACCTGGAGCGCCACCATTCAAAATTCTGGGTCTTTGAAACCTTACCTTTTAGACGCTGGAACGGTACTGATGCGATGAATAATGGATGTGGTTCAATTAGGTGGATTAATGATGTTGATGATCAGAAAGTGAAGGTCTATGACACCGTGTCCCGATGGAGTTGATATACGTATGGTAACTGCCCATCGCACTGGGTACCACTTTCCTCCATACCAGTACCTGAGAACCTACCAAGCCTACCTACTTATCCCTTTAATGAAATCTAGGCATTGAGAACGAATGAATTAGACTGAGTGAAATTGGGTTGTATCCGGAGGAATCGAGGTTTTGTGGGTGACGATGAATTCTTCTAAAAGCTAAACCAATTACGGTTATTCTCAGATTTCGCTAGAAAAGGTGCAAAACCAAACACCGCCAAATCTAACAGGGACATCGGATTCCAAAAGGGAGCATTTAAAAGCCGATTTTTCCGCATGTAGACCTCCGAGCTCTCCGCCACTAAGAAGTAAGTAAGCTATGACACAATGTCCGTTCGTCGGACTTGATTTTTTTTTTAGCACAGTTGCACTGAGTTTCTTTGCAACTCATATTGCGTGAAACATCGATTCAACACTGATCAATGGATTTTTGGGATGAATTAGGGTCTGTCCGATACGAATAAGTGCCCTTTACTTATTGACCTTTGTGCCCCTGGTAGCTACCTCGAGGTAGCCTTGGCACCTAGATTTTCCGAGTTGCAATAATCATCAAAAAGCAGCCCTTGGCTACTTATTGCCAAGACGCCAAAACTCGCTGCCAAGGCTTGTTTTTATTGGGTGCATTACCTATTTTATAGGGCATCGAATAAGTCAGAAATAAGTAAACAGGGGGAGTACTTGAGGTACGAAGTAGAGAGGTACAAACTCGGAAAAACCTCAAGTACTGCCTCTACGCACGAGCCATAAGTATCAGCAACTTATTTGTATCGGACAGACCCTTAGGTCTACAAGCTGGCTTCATATATATTGGGATTATAACGGCCTTTCTTACGGTGACTTCTGACGCCGGAATCATCATATCGAGAACATCCTTCATCTCATCTGTAACAGCCGGTGTTCGACAATGATCAAGAGCGGTCGCGCGGAAAGGTGTAGTCTTCAATGCTATGTATTTGATTACGCTATGGGCTAAGTTATTATTCTTCTTAGGAATGATCTATCTGTATTGTATTAAAGACATCGAAGTATGCTAACGTAGAGGGTAGCTCTTTAGGTATTGTTGGGATCGGAGGAATTCCAGTTTATTATTCCTTTTAAGACAGGTATGTACTAGGAATTTTCGGCAAGGTATCGATCCCGTTCTGTATCACAATCGACATGCCGCCCTCGGGTTGAGCTGGAATGTGACACTGTAAGAACTGGACTCCGAGGTTTGTTTTTGTTACCTGGTAGCATATTGTGATCTATGTCGGGGCTACGGAGAGTCTAGCGTTGCGAGTCTAATACGGTGTAGGGGATCGACGATGTTAAAGGTTTCGGGGATCTCTTTGATGGCTTTGGTGAGGTTGGTATAGTTATGTGAATTGCTCCCGAGGAGTTCGGAGACGAATTTAATTCATTTACCATGAGTGGAATCAGGAACGCACTAATGGACCGCGGCAGCCGCCCGTGGTGTCACTGTTCGGTGGATCTAAATGGGTAGATTTTCGGGTGAAAGAAGGACCCAGCAGCAGACGAGGGCACTAATGCCGGGCTCTTCCGGGCGGCTTCACAATGACTTTGAGAAGTTGCATTCTTTTGAAAAGAAAAAAGGACAGTTGCTCGGCCTTGCAAACTGCGAGACCCTGCAAGTCTGCGCGATATCTGGGAGTTGCTTCTTTTACTCAGCATATCCGTCAGCTCACTTCTGTAGAATCTTACAATGGGCAGCTGGATCGGGTCCTCTTGGCTTGTAAGACTGCAACACAGCCACTCGGGGCCAAGCTGAGAAGTCCCGCGCCCTTTTATCCCATACAAGTCAACAATTGCCTTAGCTGCCATTCGACTTGGATTTTAGTCTACATCTGGAGCCTCTGAAGACTTTCGTCCGGTTGCACACATCGACATAATGGAGCAACGAGACCAATCTTCCCCGCACGAGCTCAAGGTTATCCACGCAGCTCTATTTCGCATGGGCACAACGTCGCTTGCCAGTGCGTACAGAACTCTAGGCTATAAAGTCCATCACGGAGTCGATGACCTTCGCTATGGCAACCCATGGGTTCAAATAGAGCAAGCAGCTGAAGCTACGTGGCCATCAATACCCGGAGCGACGCCGAGGCAGCCCTACACCCGAAAAGATTGGGATGCTCTATGGGGTTCCTACGACATAATTACTGACTTGGGCTCGCCTTTCGTCCCCCAGCTCATAGAAGCCTATCCGAATGCTAAAGTAATTGTCGTTCAACGCGACTTCGATTCCTGGTGGCCCAGCTTTCGATCACAATTACTGACCACACTGTTTACCTCGCCTCTGGTCCCCATTGGCCTCTTTCTTGAATGGCATATAAATGGTGTCCGCGCCGGCTATGCGATGCGGAAAGTCCACTACGGTTTCTTTGGAGCCAAGAACCTCGAAGAGATCGAGGCTAACGCGCGCGAGACATACGAAAGGTATTTTAAGACGGTTAGGCGGATGGTTCCTCCTGAGAGGAGACTTGAGTACAATATGGATGACGGATGGGAACCGCTATGTGCATTCCTCGGCAAGGAAGTTCCCACCGTGCCATTTCCACGATTGAATGTGAGAAGGAAATCGAGAGGTCTAACGCCACGACAAAGGCGGGATATGAAAATCAAAAAGGCCATGCCCTGGGTTTTGGCAGTAATGGGTATTGCAGCAGCTGTGTGGTACAGAAAGGCAACTTGAAATAACAGTTTAATTGCTCCCATGTTTGGTGCCAAGGTCTGCGACGGTGTTGTCGGAAAACGTTCAACTCCGCTTGCAAGGAATACTAACCCGGAGCTTGACACATTGAAACCATAAGTAAAGATCATGTTTGGAGGTATCGTACCTGGTCAAGCTGCTCAATCTTTTTAGCAATTGGTAGGCCGCCCCTCATTGTCATTGGTGGTATTGATGGCTTCAGAGTTGGGCGTGGTTACAATGTGGTAGAACTGCCGAGCTCATTGCCATTTTGTCATCGTATTTCGCTTTGGAAGGCTTATCAAAAAGGTTCGTAACTCAGGCATATCAGTGATAAGATAGGCTCTCCAATTTCACTGCCTATCCTCTCCCATTCCACTCTAGCCGGCTGGTCGACCGCTTTTTGCGTACAGCACAGTTGCCAGCCACCTGCTGGAATGGGTATAGCTTACACCTGTAGGCTATTGGGGTTGCTCTCCGGAGTATTTTAGAATGTGAATCCATGCGAGGTAGTATGCAACTCTCATCAGATCTCACTGAAAATGCTTGTCAGCATGAGGTTTATCTGATTGTAACAGCCGCAAGTGGCAAGATTTCATTGAGGAGTACTATAATCCGAAGACATGTTTGCTTCTATCTGAGCGTAACAATCATCATCTTATCTGAACCTCAATTTTTGATCAAAAGCACCTTATCACAATTGACGGGGCCAGAGGCCGGGGTATATGTGGAAGTGCGGAGAGACGCGGTTTGTAATCCCCGTGAGTCAGCCATTCTAGACCACGATTTTGTCTCCTATCTTTTTTTTTTCTTGTTTCGCCTCTCTCTAATATTATCCTCTGCCTTTTCAAAGGGCTGAACAAGAGAAGGCAAGCTTGAGCTAGAGGGTAACGATGGCTGGAGAGGAGACAACGCCCTTGCTCGGCGATAGTCAGGACGTGCATCCGCCCAAGCAGGAGAATAAGCAGTCTAAGTTCTTCTCGCCCGCTGTGCGAAGTCTGCTTGCCGGTTTCATGATATCCCTATCTTTCTGTTACACGCAGACACCGTAAGTTATTCGGGTAGAGAAAATACTCTCTTGTCACAAAACCTCGAGGGAAGCACCTTTATTCTAACGAACAGCGCCCGATAGCATACTCTACACATTTCACTTGATGGTATGCGAGGAATTCTACAAGCATGCACCACCATATGAGGGATCGGGCAATCGCTGCGCACGCAACGAGATTGATGCCGGTGCGGCCGTTCAATTCGCAATTATGGGCATTGCCACGGTATTCATCGGTATCATGAACCTGTTCGTAGCAGGCTGGGAGATGCGGCACTACGGCCCTAAAGCCTCACTCGCAATTCAGACATTTTTCCCTGCTGTACGCGTCGTGATACAAGCCACATCGCTGGCTATCGGCGCGAAAACCGGCTTGATCATCATGCAGCTAAGCCAGCTCGTGGGCATCTGGGGTGGGCCCGCTGGTTATATCCTCGTCCTGAACACCATCATCGCAGAGGTCACCGAGCCTGAAGGACGTACTGCCATGTTTGGCAGACTTCAGGGTATCATCATGATCGGCAGTGCACTCGGCTTTTTCTTCGGCGGTCTGGCCGCGGAGAAGATCAATATCACGGCACCTTTCGAGATTGCGGCTGTCTCTTTCTTAATTTGCTGCACATTTACGCTCCTATTTGTGCCCTACATTGACCCGATAACTTTATCTAGCGATACCAAGGCTAAGGGCCTTGCGGGGTTCTTTGGCCCGATAAAGATCCTCGGTCCCCAGATGATGAGATTGCAGGACGGGCGGCTGAAGAAACACTTTGGGCTCCTTTTCCTTGCTTTCGGCGTGTATCTCGGGGTACTCGCGACAGGATATGCGGTGAGTTCTTTTCGGAGCAATCCTGTCTTCTCTCGACATGACGCGTCAAGAGCACATCACATCTGAAGGAACAGGACCTTCAGGACTCTGAAGACTTTTAGGGAGCGACTACTGACGCCTGTTATTACAGCCGACACTCATTCAAATGTATTCGATGACGGTCTTCGAGTTTGACCCCATGAGCAACAGTATACTCATGGCTGTTGGATTGTTAATCCGTGGAGTCTTCCTCATGGGCATATTCCCAATCATTATCAAATACGGACGCATATGGTATAAGAAGACGGATGAGCCTCTGCCCGATACAGCACCCGAGTCACCTATACCTACTCATCCTGAGGAGATTGATCCCATGCCAGCCAATATCGTCAATCACCAGGAAGAACCGGCCAAAGCACCGAAACCAATCAGCGAAGTTCAAGGTGCTGGATTCGACCTCTTCTTCCTCAGATGGAGCCTCTTGATTGACGGTCTAATTACTGCCTTAGCGGCATTCGCAACTCAGGGATGGCATATGTATCTTGGTAAGAGCCCATAACCTTAGTACATACAAGGACATTCACTAACCCCGCTCAAGTCGCTTTCTTGCTTCCGCTAGCCTCTGGAACTGCTCCTGCCAGTAAAGGAGTGTTGACGGAGATGGTTCCCGCCAATCGGAAAGCCGACGCCCTACAGGCCATGACACTTGTTGAACACTCGGCGATTCTATCGACCCTCGGGCTATTCGGCTTCATATTCTCTTCGTTCGCGGCAATCGGTATGTCATATTTGACGTTCTATTGCAACGCTGTAAGTTAAAAACCCTACTTCCAGCTTGTATGCGCTATGCTGATGAGAGAATGTGAAGGCCATTGCCGTCATCGGTGTTAGTGTGCTTGTCTGTGCTAGATTTCCGCCCCGCGGAAGCGAGATGGTAGCCGCCGAAACTACTGAAATTACGGATACAGCCTCTCAATGAAATCGTGAGGAATTTGACTAGACGATCTGGTGCATAGGGTCTTTACTCTATTTGACGGTGCAGGATATGACTATACAGAGGCTCTCTCATAGATGAAATTGAGTTCAGCATGTCGGATAACTTGAATCTGAACATAGAGATATCTAGAGCTCTTCGGCATTATAGTTCATCGACGAATGTGTGATACCAGTGCTGATATACTAGTATTTATGCTGCCGTCTGCCTACTTAACCGTACCGAACGTCTCCCTCTCCCTCACGGAACCAATCATCGGTAGCCAAAGCCTCTTCGGTCGAGGCGTAATTGATAATGGTGCTCTTTGCCATGGTATAAGCCTGATATGCTTCAACGCCATTCTCGGTACCTAGGCCACTTGAACTCGTGAGGCCACCCCAAGGACTGGATGGGTCGTTACGGTGATGGGTGTTGACCCATGTTACTGATTGTTAGAAGCATCTCACGTTAGTAGGATTTCCGATTTTCACGAGCGCTGCAAGCCATGTAAGTACTCACTACATAAGGGAATGTTAGCGCATGTCTTGAATATGAAGAAAATGATAAGGCATTGTTTCGGCTTACCTTCCGGCTTCGATACGTTCCGACACACGGAATGCTTGTGATAAGTCTTGTGTCCAGATCCCGGCTCCAAGGCCAAAGTCACTATCATTAGCAAGCTCAATAGCGTCATCCTCTGTATCAAAGCCGAGGACAATAATGACTGGGCCGAAAGCTTCCTCACGCCATAAACGGGTCTTCCTTATATCCTGCAGAGACGGTGAAGTACGAGGTGTGATGATCGTTGGCGCATAAAAGTGTCCTCGAGAGAAGTCCGTTCCGTCGAGAGCGCTTCTACCCGTCATCCGCTCACCACCCCTGAACAATTTACCCAATCCACTCGAAATAGCTTCTTCTACGAGGTCCGAAACGATATCCAGTTGGCGCTTCGATATAAGAGGACCCATCATGGATTCGGGATTAGTAGGCGCACCCATCCGGCGCTCAATGGAGGCGACTTTGGTATTGAGTCGTTCGAGGACGTCGAGCACGACGCTATTCTGAACGAGAATTCGAGTGCTAAATGAGGCTGAGCGGCAAAGAAACTTCCCACATAAGAATAAAGAATAGAGCAATTCGCTAGGAAAGGACGATATCCTCGCGTTCAAAACTTACCTCGCTATACACGTCTGCCCGCTAGCCATAAAGCTACCAAACACAATTCCATTGACCGCAGCTTGTATATCAGCACCCTCAAACACGATCAACGGAGCCTTGCCGCCGAGCTCCGCCGTATATCGCGCTAAATTCCCACCAGCAAGCGCGCCGATCTCGCGTCCCGCGACCGGACCACCAGTGACATCGACCTTTCTCACAAGTGGATGCGACACAAGAGCTTTCCCCGTTACGGTCCCCAGACCGGGGAGGACATTAAAAACACCGTCGGGGACGCCAGCACGTTGCAGTAATGACCCGAGTGCGAGCGTCGTAAGGGGTGTTAGTTCGCTCGGCTTGACGATGACACTGTTGCCTGCTGCTAGGGCGGGCGCGAGCTTCTTGACGGCGATAAGGAGCGGGTGGTTGAATGGGGTTATTTGGGCTACTACTCCGAGAGGTGCGCGGTCTATAAAGTTGTGTAGCTTGCCGGTTGTCGGGAGGACCGGCCGCTCTTCTACGCGGATTAGAGAGGCGTAGTATTTGAACCAGCGGACTAGGGATGGGACTTGTGCTCGCACTGGATGATGTTGAGTGTTATGTCATGATTGATTGACACTACGGATGACGATGCCGATGTGGCAAAGGGGATGGATGGATAGACTAACTTTCACGGATTGCGCGCCCGGTTTGCTCAACTTCGAGCGCAATCAGCTCCGGTAGCGACTCCGTGAGTAACGTGGCGCACTTGTCCAGCACATCTGCGCGATGATGTCGAGATGCGTGTGACCATATGCCTGATTTGAATGCCTCTTGTGCAAGGGCAACGGTCTTTTCTACATCCTCCTCCGATGCCGCGTGACAACTACCAGATCGTGTGAGCGATTGAAACCCCGATTGACGACGGTGTTACGAGGGTAAGAAGAGCGGCCTTACTGCGCGAATATCTCTCCAGTTGCTGGGTTTTCCACCGGTATGCTTTGTCACTTTCGATGAGTACTATCGCCAATATTAAGACTAGATATTCAAAGCTGAATGCACGTACAGTTCTGACTGCCCTTCCTGCTCCTTGCCGGCTACCCACATGAGGTACGTTTTTGTCATTCTGCTTATAGTACTAGAGGAAATGTCCGACTTGTTCTTAGTAAAGAAAGACAGTGATCTGAGGTTTTCATCCGCCAATGAGATTATTTAAAGCTATTTTGTTTATACCATGAATCTGTACGCATTGAAGCAGGTGCATGATATCAAACGTGTTGGCATTCGCAGCATATCAGAGCATTTACCTTAGGCCCCGCAGCGCCTCCGCACCCCCGCCCGCTACCACTAGGTAATCGGACCCTCCCAAACTTCTCTCGTTTCTACACTTCTTACTCTTTAGCACCTTCGACATCGCAACCACCGTGGATCAGTTAATACATAGTTTTGAAGACATGATTTCCTCTGTTGCCTTCATTACAATTCGACTTTGTCTCTTTCGCGCGACGGCCATATATACAGGACCCCTCTCTGTTCCGCTCATTCAACACGATGATCCGCAGTGCTCAGTGATCAGAAATAACTAGCATCATAGTATCCCTGACTGGCATAGTTGCTGCCCAGCACCTCAGAGATGGTGTACGGCGAGCTCAGCTTAGTGGCAAAGCTTGCTCGCGTACCCGATGCACCCGCACCCGAGTTACCATACTCGCCGAAGAGAAGGTAGCTGGACAGGTTTGGCTCTGATGAACTCCATTCAGACCAACCAGCTGCATTGATTACTGCCGACATGGTCGTGGACTGGAATACAACTCGTGCGTATTCGGACCACGGGCGACCGAGATAATATGTGCCACTTGTAACCGAGTTGCCTGATGCTGCTGCGATGTTGCATTCGTTGAAGACGTAGATGCCAGTGTCGGCAGAATCGGGACCGTCGGCTGAGCGGAACGTGTTAGTGGAATACACTAGCCAACTTCATGTCCCAGGGTAGAACCGAGGGGAGAAAGGAGACGCACCCGTGATAAAGCCCTCTGAAGCCGCCAAGACGCGGATATCGACGTTGTAGAACCAAGCAGTAGCCGACTGTCCAAAGATAAAGTCCGTCGCGCCCTGGATCATGCTCGCCGCATACACCTGCGCGCCCTCCTCGGCCAACACAGTATCCTGGTATCCCGTGAAAGCACAGCCATAGTAGCCCGCGTTCGAGTACGCGCTGAGCGCAATGGCCTGGCTGCCGCTGCCGTAGCCGTTATTGACGTTGATGTTGTACATCTTGAAGTTGCTCGTCTTGATGCGCAGCGTGCCCGTCTCGTCGTCGCTGAGGCCGGTGGCCTGGCTGGCACTGTACGTAATCTCGACTTGGTTGTCTGCATACCCGGATGTGTCCTCGGTGTACCCGTAGAAGGTCAGCTCGGCGTCGTGCGCGTTGACGAGCACTTGCTCTGTGTATGTCCCCGGGTTGATGAAGATGCATTGAGCCGAGGTTGAGGTCGTGGAAAGAGCGTTCACGGCAGCCTGGATCGTGCTGTAGGTAGCACCGCTTTTGGCCACGCTTAGACATCCTGAAGGTGCTGAAGTGCGGCTTGTGGCCATCGCCGTAGTGGCGAGTGCCAAGCTGGCGAGGAGTCGGTTGAGGGAGGCCATGACTGCGGTGGTTCAACAATCTGGTGCTCTTATTTTGGGGTTATAGATAAGAGAGACGCTATAATGCGGTACCAACCACATAACCGATTTTATTGGCAGCTGACTCCAGTGTTTATATACATGGAGACGGGATCGGATTCGCAGATAACTACTCGTGGAGATGATCACATCCGCCGCGCCGTCTGTGTTGACGATAGCGCGGCCCGTCACTCAGTTTCCTTCCGGATCTTGGACATCATGTGCAGTGGAAAGCCGGCCGACGTCGAAACTATCGAAATGTGGTAAATCCTGGCGGAAGAATATGTCGTTGGTGGAGAAAATGCATGCGTGTGTTTCAAGGTCACCTCAGGGTGGATCATGATGCGCCGGTGGGATGCTGCAGTGATACCTCTTGGACGCGGATAGGCTCCGCATGTGCCTGGTGGTAGGTAGTCTGACGGCATAAATGCAAGAGGGATGACTTCAGTGCGCATATTTGAAATGCTTGTATAAGTTTGATGGTTATTGTCAATAGTATCATTTTCGTTATATGGGCAAGTCGACTTTACACAGCTTGCGTCTTCGGGCATGGAGAAACTGGTTTTCACACCCAGTCTTGAAAAATTGACCAGGTAAAACACGATGCACTCTGCCTTCAATTACGTGATTACATAGAGATTGTATGGTTTTCCTTGCTGCGGTCAATTCCTTCCGCTACTGTATTGTGTCATCTAATTAACATTGCAGACATTGAAAGAGCTTCTCGACACCGAGTCTGATACGTAAAGTGTTCACTGCGCCGAATTGATTGAGCGATCGCTCCGTTCCCTTCATGGTGCTGCTTATTCAGCTCTCGGCTCCGGTGGTAGCCGTAATGGTTGGATACACGGGCATAGTACCGGTTCCAGTGTAAATCGGGCCGATCCCTGTCGGCACCGGATGGCTTAGCGAGACTGTCTCTGCGACGCTGATAAGGGGCGGCCCCGGGATTTTGTAAGTCGAAAGACCAGCATAGATATTTAAGTGCATGCTTGGGTCATTTGGGTTGTAGAGGTCCATACCCAGAGTCCCGTTTGGCGAGAGTGTCCCGCTTCCACGAACCCGGATATTGACACATTGCGGGTAGTTCTGAGCCCCTATGGGATTACTGGCGTTGTGCAGGGCGATGATCTCGGTGCGAAGGACATAAGGACCCGGCTTGATCTGAGGGGGAATCTCGGTGACCCAAGAATTGTTATTCGCAATGAGCAAGTCCGTTGCCCAGAGACCTCCTCCGCCGTCGGCAGTATCAGTTCCATTAAGGAGACCCATCTCATCAATCTTGAAGAATCTGAGATCAGTCTTGTTAACCGTCTCACAGGTATCGTCTTCATTGCCACATGAGGCAAGATAATCCATCACCGGCCCCTTGTGGGATTGCGGCCATCCATGCCATTGCAGCTGAATACGGTCTCCAGCATTGACTTCGGCGTGAGCGTGCGCGTTGGTCGCGCCACGATGGCAGATGATCTGGGGCGTGGTATAACCAGTTTGATTCACGTAGCCTTGATCGAAGGCGGTGGTAGCCCACCCGACGGCGAACGGATGGGAGCCAGGTGATGTCGGATAGAAGCCTTCGTATAGTAACCCATCAATGTTGATGTTGGATATAAAGCTGTGTGCTAGAGTCTTCGAGGCACCGAAGGCCAGCATGCCAAGAACAAAAGTACTTCTCGACAGCATTCTGATCTTGATGAATTGCTTAAGTACCCTCGCGACCTGTGTCTCTTGGTACCTGCTTTGGAGATCTGTGGGCACGCCGAGATCAAGTATTGATGAAGCAAGAGAGCCTAGATACCACGTCAACCCCGTATCTTCAATGTTAGAGGGACAGTAGGGCATATAACATTCGTTATCCCTGAAGAAGATGATTGGAGATCGGTACTGGGAGGATCGGGTCGGCACATATAAAGAGGCATTATATGATCATATACTAACCCTGACAAAAAAACAATTTTGCCTAATCTTCTACATCACCGAAAATGAGTGATGGGAATCTGACTTATGAAACAAACCTCCACATTCGGACTACGGAGATCTGCGGCAAGGGAAGCTCTGGTTCAATTGAACGTAGAGATCTGCAGTGCAGGTATAGTGTGTCCAGAAGACAGTACACTCCGACGATGACCGCTGCGTAGATGAGGATGTTTATGAGTTGCGTCGAAACCCTCTACCTTGGCAATCTTAACTGTGTTTCGCCATCGCATCATATAAGATGGCGGACATCAGTGATTTCAAGACTGATTTATTTTAACTTACATGGGCTCCTAGTATGCTGAGATCACTCGCGACGCGTAGTTACTTGCGTATTCTGGAGTAGTGTGAATTTTATTGACGGATGTCGGGTGCTCATCGCGGCGGTGTTCTAAAGGGCTCGTCTATCTGCTCCGATGCATTGGATATAATGTCACTTCTTAGGGTAAGTCAAATCAAGATGAAACTTGAGAGGCATCATCCGGGAACCACTCGGACGAGAGGTGCCGCGATGTATGTTGGTGGTGATCAGCACGGGAAACACTCAACAGAGTGAGCAGCTGTGGGCAGTTGCAACCATCTGAGCCCATTACGTAAAAGGAATACTGAGTAATGCGTTGCCCTCAATTGATGATTGTGACGCGCTTCTAATGCTACAGCGCGAACATCGCTCAGGTCGCAGATATTCCTAGGGAGAAGTTAATGTCACTAGGCCTGTTATGTGTGGTATGTCACAGGCCAACTGCTTGCGGTTGTCTGCCCATGAAAACTGCAATATCGCAGCATTGAGCCAATTTACTGGTATTTAAGACGAAGAAGTAATGCGGTCGGTTCCCATTCGAGAGAACAATGTATGGGTGACACAGCAGATCGGGCACAGCATCAGCATCTGTCGCAATCAAATGTTACTAATCGACTCCATCACGCCGAACTGAATACATACACAGCATGTTCCTTCTCGCAATCGCTATGATACTTGAATCAAGAACGACAACTCAACCTCCTAAGCCGTCTCCATCATCTCAGCCTGCGCCACAGTGAGAGCATTCATCAGTGCAGGATACCAGACATTCGCCATCTGTTGGTCGCCTGCCGCATTAGGGTGAACACCATCACGAAGCATTGTTGCGGCGTCGAACCCAGTGTATTGGTCAACAACCCAAATGGGAGAGGCAGTCGAATTCAATCCCTGCGCCCAGGCTGGGATCGCTGCGTTGAGGGCCTGGATCTGGGTGTTCCAGGTGCCAACATTGAGTCCAAGTGGGATAATTTGGGCGACCTACGTAGAATGATCAGTCGGTTGCTCTGTGGACGACGGTCTTGCAGCTCGTCGGTTCAAAATCACAGCTTACAATGATCTTCATGTTGGGGTTACTAGCTCTCATTTGCTTCACAAGCGTGGTGAAAGCCGCAATGATTGATGTCGTCGCCAAGTTCTGCTGCACAATGTCATTGGTGCCAAGATGCATGGTCATCACATCGGCGGGATTCGCATTGAGCCAGCCAACAAGCTCATTGCTGTTTGCGATGTTGCTGGCCAGATAACCCGAGTGCCCCTCATTATGGTTGTTGTACCTGCTGTCGTTGCAGTTACCCTCGTCATCCGCGTTAGAACCGACCCAGTTCACGGACGCGAATTGAGTGGTCTGAAGCTTCTCCCAAAGTACTATAACAATGGGAGTCAGTAATTACTCGTTTCAGTAAGCCTGAGACTCCTGAGACATGTTTCGGGAGCTTGCAGGTGACCAAAAAGGGAAGAAAATGACTCCAGAAGTTACTCACACGCGCGCCAGCAGATGATCTCCGTGATGGAATCCCCGAAGGGCATGAACCGGAGTGTCGCGTTTTGCGCTTGGGCAGAGCCTGCAAGGGCAGCGAGGGAAACGATCTTTACAGCAATCATGGTGACGAATACATCAATGGATCTGAGAGCCTAGTAAATAGTCCTATAGTGTGCGTCCTCATCCTCACTACTTAAGTAGGGTTTATATATAGAGAATTGACCCCGACGTCGCCACCTCTCTGAAGTTTCTACAGATTCATCACGGTCGACCGGATATCAAATCTAGAATACAGAATCACCGGGCATTCACTTGATTTTCCAGCGGTGTCGTCGCACCCATTAGTCAGGCAACGTGCAGGGGGCAGTTTATCCTAAACGACGCGCATTGCACCTATTACGACGGTGAATTCAGTCAATTCCAAAAGGGCAGTCAACCCGCCATGATCCCAATATCTTCCCCAAAGGTTTGAAAGACTCAAATCTCGCCCTATCCCTCAGCTTTGGGTATTTTATGCATTGGTTTGGGCTTGTGCTAGGCGAGCCCTAGCCGATCATGAAGAATGCGGAAGCCTGACCTCGCAACCAAAGTAGCGATAGACCCAAAGGGATATTTCTCCGTCATCAAACTCTCTTGGCACCACGTGCATTAGATTTCCCCCAGATCCGTAATATCACCAGGACGGATGGGGTGCAACATCATTTAGTCATCCTTTTCTCCACTGGTACAGCCCGCATTTATCCAAATGATGTTGCTATCCTCCAAACCGAGGCGACGTGTGTCCTTCCATATCACGGACTAAAAGGCGTGTATAGGTGTCAAGGATAAATATCCGTGTGATCATGTGTTCCAAGGCTGGAACAATGAAAGGGTGTCTAGACCGACCTATCTGGCAGAGGAGAAAGCAACGAAGAGATGGTATCATGATTTGTGTAAGAAGTAGTTTGACTGTTTCGACATCAGATTTGAGATGAATGGGAGAAACGAAAGACTTCGAGTGGAGCGTGCCCCCTCATCATCCATAATCATGTACATATCGATCTCTTTGAATGCATTCTCAACCAGAAATCGTCCTTGCCAAGTCCGATCCCTGTCTGATTAAACCTAGCTAGCTGTAGAAAACATCGAGCGCTGCTTTCTTCAAATCTCTATACGGCCCTTTGCAAATCAGCACTATGATCTAGTAAGGGACGCGCTGCAAATCAAGGTCAGAATTCCAGGTCTGTTGTCACGCTTGGGCTCGTATATAATTTGAATTGTGATTTTCTTGTTTTTTTCTTACTGCGAATTACGGCTAGGAGATAAGTCCTGGGCTGGGACGACGAACTCCGCAGCTTGGTGGGAACACATTCAATCAGCGAATTTCATTGCGCTGAAGCGTAGCTCAGCGCCTATGCCCCTTTGCTCGTCAACATCTACTTCCACTAGTGGTAATGCCTAGGGTTTCTCAGCCATGAATATCCATGCTCACCTATCTACCCTCAATTCTGCCACCATCCATGCTAGTTTCGATGTCTGTGTTGATACTAAATTTCCATTAGTCTAAAACCCCAAAGCTATAGCAATCTACTGGATTAGTTACTTGTAGATTTTCGCAGGATTGAGTCAATTAGTTAAGTAAAGTGGTTAAGTTGTGAGCTGTTGTAACGGTGCGCAATTTGAATCGCAGCGGTTCTTGCTCAATGGACGTAACGCAGCAGAGTTGCCCAAATACGCAGCGGGAATTTCATCCCTACACCAATCTTCCTGGTTTCAATCTTCTCTTGTAATCATTATTCATACCATCACTTTCTGAGTAGAAGACGATGAATGAGTGTGACACCGAAAAATCATTTTCACTATCGGATACTCTTCTGGCGGTATCAGCGCCGCCATCGCGCTAGTCCTCGCCAACCGCTTTCACCATATCATTGCGACAACGCCGTGACAAAAGCAGGGTTCCCGAAGAGCTTACCAACCTGTCTAACGTCACGGTGATGATAGTTGATATCACTTCGCCAGACTCGGTCAATGAGATCGTCAGAATTATTACCTAGCGGTGGTGGAACGCTTGACGTTCTTAGTAATAATGCCAGAGTTAACTCTGCGATGCCGATTCTAGACATCGATATCGAAAAGACTAAAAGGTCTTATGAGGTCAATCTTTGGGGGGTTTTACGTACTATCCTAGCCTTTTCTACTATGTCTGACGAACAGCAGAGGACGAATTGTCCACATTAGCAGCTGTGCCGTTGTAGCGAATACACCTTGGATCTGTAAGACATGAACCAAGCTTCTCAGGACTCGGATGCGTGACTAATACACTCCCCCATAGCCACTGACCTGTTATCGAAAGCTGTGTTGACGAGCACGTCCGACATTTTCTGACTCGAGCTCCCCCCTTCGACGTGAGTGTCGTCTCCATCACGCCAGGTATTGTTGAAACTCATTCTCATGATAATGACCACTATTCCTTCAAACTTCCTAACGGATCTCTCTATGCACCGATACAGTACATCATAATCGTTTGGGTAAAGGGGAAGTCTATTCCAAAGAGCTGGATGGTGGCAGAGTGTGCTGAGATCATTGTGCCATATATTATTAGAGAACGCAAAAGAGGAGTAGTCTGGAGAGGTTCGGAGGCATGATTGTGATGATTGTGTCTCCCTTCCTCCTAACTTGGTGTAAAGATGCCGCTATGAGCATGAAATAAGGGCTGAAAAGGCTTAAAAATAATACTTGTCGGAGAAAAAGCCGTGGTGATCACATTTAGTTCGCCGCATCACGTGGTATGCATTAATATCGTCGCTTGGTCCTGGTAATCAACTTTGTGCTTACAAGTGACTTGAATATGGCGGTCGTGCCTACCCCCTCTACATATAGCTCGTGCACGGTGATTGCATCACCACCCCCAATGCGCAACCGCGACCAAGGCAAAAAGGCATAAAGCTATAGACTCTTAAGCAACCAGTTCAGCCCAGCCGATATTGATACTGTTTGCTTAAGATCACTCCCTATAGCCTGATATGACTTCAACAGGACTATCATCCACCCGGGACATGAATTAGAGCATGGGGTCATGCTAAAGTCCTATCTCATATCTACTTACACCGTCAAACAACACACTCAGAGAATTTTCGGCGATGCCTTCTACGGCTCGAACAAATGTGGACATTGCAGGCGGCGACTATGTCGTTCTGAAGAACCTCCGGAGCACCGCCGAGCAAGTCGATCCGCGTGGGTATGCATCCTCATCCGCACAACTAAATGTCAGCTTGCCCACCCTAGAAGCATGCATACTGATTGCTAGAGAGCAACAGGGGCTACTACCTCGAGCCAACCTGGCGCATCAACCCGATCAAGAATCCGCTTTCTCCATCGTCGAGTCAAGCGACCAGCAAGACAATTACCTCCACCCAGTCTTCATCCAAAGACAGCAACCACGATCGTCAACACTACTGCACCTGTCCCCATAGTCGTAGTCACAAGCCAGGAGGAAGAAAGCCTCCGTTCAAAGACTTTGTCAAAAATCTAACGACAGTCGAACTACGGGAGGTCATCATGAACGCGTGTCTTCGCGACTTCGATACCCACCGCGACGTTGTGACGGCCTTGAAACGGCTGCAACAGGAGAAACCCCGTGCGATCTGCTGCGGTTCGCCGACTGGTCACGTCCGACGACCTGTCGTTGGACTATACCTGTACTGTCGCTCGCAGAGAGAGCTGGTCGACATCGTACTCGATCTTGAGCGCAGCGACACCTCTGGGGATTTTCGCCGGGATGTGAGAGATCTCGTCGTGGTCATGCGGAACAGGGTTAGTGGAGACTGAGAGAACAGAGCGATCAATAAAATGGAGGTGACGCAAAGAGTCGAGATCACCTATTAAATACACCTTATTTGCTGACTCACCTACTCTTCTCACACCGGGAGTAATCAGGAAGAGAAATTTGAATACGGAACTGTGGTGTTTTTTTTTGACTTGACACTTTAGAGAGTCGGGGTTGAGGGGGACTGGCACGTACTTGTATGTATCTACAGGGGTAGTACCTACCTAGGTAGGTTTCCCCGGGCATCAGTAACCTACGCGAAACGCTTCGAACCACGGATCGCGTGCCACGATGACTTCTGATGTAGTCGATCATGAGCTCCAGTGATTGCCCGAGGTTGGATGAATCATTCTCGCTGTGACATGCGAAGCTTTAGTAAATAAAAATTGTCACCAAATTAACCCCTCATCGCAAGAGAGGCATTTGCACTACAGCGGATGTGGCCCGGAAGTTTTTGGCGCCAGATGGCTAGTCACATTAACATGCCTGCAACAAAGCTATAACAACACTAAGTCGACCGACAGCTTAGAGTACGACTTACAGAATAACACCAACCGTCTCGAACAGGCAGAAGAGCGCGGTTTGTTTGGTTGCTATTTCTCGTTTGCACTCCAAATCCGCCCCTTACTACATGCATCCTTGCTTCTTAGATTTCGAGACAGTGATGCGGCGAACTGGAGGCCAGGATCTGTTCAATACCCATATAGATACCACCTTGCTTGCCTTTTCGATCTCACCCTAGGGATCGATACACACGGACTGGCAATTAGCTTTAAATACGATAAGTGAAATGTATATCTATCTTTCTTATCAATCAAAACAGAGATACTCAAATGTTTAAACACAAGGCCATTATTCTTGATGAAAAGAAGTCTGTTCATTACTTATTTTGAAAGTATATAGCAGTGGTTGAGAAATTCAAGAGACAGTTTTATCACTAAATTTAAGTGACTCAATGGCATTCTGTATACTGCCCTTCAAATCTCCATGTTATGTGAAGACTTCGGAGCTACCCAAGGTAAAGGCATCAGAAAAGATGGCCTCAATGGCTCGCCGTTAAGCAATCTTAGTCTGGGCGATCGCGGCGTTGTATTGCTGAGACGCAGTCTTAATGCCATTGAAATAATCCTTGTAGCTCTGTTTAATAGTTCCGTCCAACTTGTCGCACATCTCCTTCGTCTGCTCCACCACGTCAACAATGTCAAGGATATTGAACACCACATCGACCACTGACATGGCGATTGCAACGACAGCAACAAATTTTCCCACTGCATCGAGCATACCGAAACTGCTTGACTCCACCTCTGAAACATCGAACCCAGCTGCCTTGGCGTTCTCTGCGATCGTGTTATTGGCGATTTTCAGCTTGTACACCATGATGGCAATCGAAAAGTTTCGGACGATGGACAGCTCGGTGCTAGGGTATTCTACTCCCTTCAAGAAGTCGAAGAATTGTTGGATATCGGCATCGCTCTTTTTGCTCAGATTCAACGCGTCCAAGGCATCATAAACGTCGTTGATCTCATCGCTGTTATAGAGCTTTCGGGCCGACGACGCCCATTGCCTGACTCCATCGGCATCGAGCTTCCCATTGTTTCTTTGCACTTGTGCAAGGAACTGCATGAGCAGCGAGCGGCACGTTCTGGTGTCGAGGCCTTTCGGCGCTTTCGCCGCGATCAAGTTGTTATTCGCCTTGTACTGGACGACGTAGAGATCGACATTCGGGGTGATTTGGGCCGAGATATCGACATCGACGGTTGTCAGTTTGTTGTTCAACTCAGTTGATTTGCTGGAGATCAATTTCTCATCTATTGCCTTGGCAGCCTCAAGTGCTGCGAACGCGGCCATGCCCAAACCGAACGACCAGATGGACGCCACCGCGGCGGCATCGGCAGCGATTTGGATTGCGTCGGCGGCGATGGTCTCATCACGCACTGTCTGAGCCAAACCCACGAGCGTGCTGAATTCGCTGTCGATAGCGGAGTCCGATGAGAAGTCGTCCAGACCGACGAACAGGTTTTGTTCATCGATCAGCGCGTCGATGTTCTCGTCGCTCTCCGAGTCCCAAGTGGACATGTAGTTCAAATAAGTAAGCATATCAGTGCTCATCGTGTCGACTGTTCTTGAGTTCTGAAAGCAGAAATTATGCGGATGAAAGGACGCAGTGTGTCAATGTTGTCGATTATGAATAAGTTCAATTCTGTCAAGTATGTGTGATGGTTCTTCAAATAATGAAATGTAATAAGGGGAGAGATGAGAAGCTCTTTTATAACTAACACGGTGGTGAAGCCTTTGTCATATAATTGTCCGGAGCAGATCCAGTACCTGCCCGGTGCCGCCGAACCGTCCCGTTCAAGGGGACGGTACGGTCCGCAGCTTGCATTGGCTGTGCATCTCAGCTACGGCTGTGACCGCCATTACTGATTATTTCGGCTCAGTGTGTCCTGGCAGCTAGTGTATCAACTAGCGGTAACCTGAAAATAGGCTAATATAGACTTGCTGACATGTTTGCATATCGACTGGCAGTCACATGAAATTAGGCCAACCTAGACCTGCTGATGCTATCTTCTCCCTTGGTACAGAGCACACTATTTTCTCACCCATGACTGAGATCTTACATCATCAACCAGATATTGCCAATAGTGCTGTTGCGGCCTTCCTGTAGAACCTCAGGGTTGAACGTTCATGTTTTCGGAATCGTTCCTTGCAAGTCATTAATGTTACCGACATCGTGTACTTGCGTTAGGCACACCGCAATTTTGACGAAAACACCATGTGCTCACCGCTGCGCTAGAATTCAATTATCAAACGCCGAACGGCCCTCTTTGATCCTCTACAAGTTGGTAAAGGCATTAATCTTAATTGAACAGTAGGCTAATAACGTAGAATAAAAACACGAAACACGTCATGATCCAGGGTAGCAGTGCTCCTTGTTGTATGGTAGTGGGTGCCGGCCAGTCTCACGAGCTATCGAACCGGGCGCCGCTCGGTTCCTTTCTCAACTTGACGCACTGCTGCGTCGTGCCCACCTTCTTTGCCTCGTTGCTAACAGCTTGGCCTTGGTAATGTCGTTAGTCGCCAATTCGCCCTTTTGTGTGCCCAATAAGGAAACAGGTGAAGTCGGCAATTGCCGTCCTCATCGCCCTGAGACCCCTTGGAAATTCGGGCGCGCGTGATCATCTTACAGCTGAAAGCTCGTGTTGACACAGCGTTTGTGGGGTCTCATAGTCGTACACAATAAACACAGACATTGACCCTAGACACTTTCCTGCAGCTCTATCTCAGTCTCCAACACAGTCCTTCAGGTATGGTAATGAAGATCACACCATATCCCTTTATCCTCGCCGTATACTTTGCTAGCTTGCTTGACGATTTTAACCGTGGTCGTGTACGATATTCTAAGAAGCAGTCTCTTCTATTGTCGTCAGACGTCGTGTTCGGGAGAAGGGCCGCATGGTTGAGTAGAGGACCGATCGTAGCGCCCTAAACTAGTCTCGTGGTTGTCGGTCAAGCATCCAAGCGAGGTAAAGAGTCAAGAGGTGCTGAGGTTCTGATTGGAGATAGAGGAGCTCAGTCGGTTGATGTCGAGAAGACCACTGGGATCCCTTATTTACACGTGTATGAAATAAGCGATGCCAGTAACTCAGTAGTTATGTTTGTAAACCCTTGTTTCCATATCGCTAGAAAAGTTTTGTGAGACAACGGCATTATACTGACGCGGGCCCCGATTTCTTAAGCCGTCAGACAGGAGGATATGGAGATAGGCCTGTAACCGAGCGGCTACCTTAATGGGACCGTCTCGCTCCATACGGTGCACTATGGCCTCGAACACAACGGACTGGAGTCAGAAGGATCAACCTGCAGCAGAAACAGAGAACGAGAAAGAAGGCACAGGTAAGCATGAATCCATATACTTGGTAGCCGAATCACGTCCCAGCAGAGAAGATGTTTCTACTACGGCAAACATTGGACATTCGTAATCATGCATACCCTTTTTGCTGGTTATTCGTTGTAAGATTGTTCAAATTAAAAAGTCTGCATTTTTCTGTGATAGTGTCTATAGCTCAATTACCGCACAAGACATCTCGAATCTACATTTGCTCCTCATCTTTCCCCTCTATCCTTCTGCAACTCGTCACTATACCAATGAGAGTCAGTAATCACTCGTTTAGGTAGAACTGAAGCTCCCGAGATACATTTCGGGAGCTAGCAGGTGACCAAGTACGGAGGAATAATACTAAGGATTTACTCACGAGGAAAAGCCCCTATTCAATTCCGTAATGTATTCTTCAAACTTGTTCGTCTCCTTGATCACGCGTTCCAGGTGCTCATACTTCATCAACTCGCCTTTATACATGGCAAGTTGCCTGGCAGTCGAGATCGCATTTCGAATCTCCCTTCCGTTGAGGCTACGCCGGGAAAGCTCGGCAATATGCGCTCTGATGTTACTAAAGTCGAAACCGTAGCTCATTGTCGCTCGTAATGGCGGATGCGAAGGAGTGTCAACTGTCTTCGAGTTCTCTAGTGTCTCTAAGCGATAGATGAAGTTCTCCCAGATCTTTTGTCGTTGATGCTGGCTTAAGTTCTCGTATCTTATGGTTAGTTGGATCCGAGATCGAAACGCTTCGTCAAAAATCCCAACTCTGTTGCTCGTCAAAATAAGAATGCCGTCATAGTATTCGAGAACTCGAAGGAAAACTACTCATTGTTAGTTTGTATTGGAAATTATCCAGCAGTGTTCAGAAACTCGTACCCGAGACCAAGGCGTTGCGTTCAAGATTGGAAAGGGACCGCTGTTCCAGGAAGACATCTGCTTCATCCAGAAGCACAACGCAACCCCATGTTTTGCCGAGGACCAGAACAACTTCAAGGTACTTTTCAACCTCTTCGGGCTTTGTGCCGATATCACCACAAGTAACCTTGTACCTACGATACGGAAACATCCCGTGTCAGTAACTTTTCTCTAAACATGGCATATTACTATGCACTTACTACAATGAGGTTAGCATGTCTCAGAAATAAGGCGCAAATTATACTCCGTTTCCATACTCACCAGTGGTTTTTGAGCCATTTCAGCCACACTATACCGGATCTAGAATTAGCATCGCTATCCGCATGGGTCGCGCCGTGGCATACCTTTCAGCGGTCAAGGTCTTCCCAGTTCCAGGGCCACTTGGATAAATGTTAGCAAACTCAAGTCAACAATTTTCGGTGATAGACGATACCCATGGAGTAGTATAAATAACCCGTTGCCCTTTCCCCGGATCACGTCCGCGTGATCTTCTGCTTGGAGCTGGTTCGTGACTACGGCTTGAACAAGTTCCTTCGTGCCTTCCTCGAGGACAAGAAGTTCGAACGCTTCCTTATTCCATACGACGTCCTCAATGTAGTCCACTCGTAGGGTGACTGGGACTCATTAGCATAAGGAATGATATATGCGCTTCAGCGACAGCGACAATGCTAACCCCACTCTTTCTTTTGCATGTTAAACCCAGATACCGTTGCAGGGAGGCACATGTAGAAGTCGTCAGAGAGACCAGGATCATCCCGTGACATAACTTCTGGCCCTAGATCGTCACGATTTGAGACGTGCCCGTCGCTGGGCGGATGCATTTGTTTAAAGGTCATAGTGTCTATCATAAATCGTAGATCTGACTGACCTGACGGCTTAGCAATATTGATGATATGGGCAGGACTGGGACGATAATCACATACCATGGTTTGAGTTCCATTGAATTCATCACCCTTGTAACAGACGTAGTCGCGCTGTCGACATTTCCAAAACATTCTGCCGCGATGTCGAAGATTAGCTATTTCATGTTTGGTTGCAAACCGAGCGGGATAAACAGATAAGTCACGAATTGGAAATTCCTTGGTAGGAGAAGGTGTGTTGATCGAGGCACGAGTCGGCTTTCTTTCAAACCTCCCGTCAAATGTCCATTTATTTCCTGCGAGAGTAAATTTCGAAGAGTCAAACCAGTCTGTGGAGGTAAAGGCTTCGAGAGGGCAAATAGATCGGCTTGCAGAATCCCCCTGATCTCTGGATATGCATATCTCATCTGGAACCTGCCACCTGTAAGAATGATCAAGTGCAACAACACAGAAATACATACAAATAAGTAATGCATATATGCCGCCGTGATATAGCCAGTTGTCAGTAGTTGATCAATGGAAGCCCATTCTTCTCCTAAACACGTATCGAGATAGCGTTGAAAGACGTCGAGATGTAATTGCGAGTGAGCGCTTACGTGCGCTTCTGGTCGTGCTATTTCGGAACGACTATGAAACCACCAAAGATACGGGTGATGGATCTTGGTGATGTTTGCATCATCAAAGTCGGGGGCCTTGTCTCCGAGTGCTGAGTCGCGAAGCTCTATGAGAGCATGACGGAATGTGTCTGACATGTTTGACACGTACTCTTTCACAAATAGGTCTTTAAGCTGCAGATCAGGGAGAGCACCAGGTCTATAGGAGTCGCAACACTTAAACTCGCGGAATACGAGGAAAGTCATTTCTTTATTTCTTTCGAGATGAAGCTCAAAGTTGTGGATCTTATTGCTCCCTCTCAAGTGAATTTTGTTTGACGCATCTTGAACTAGCCAGGGGGCATCCAGATATAATGTGAAGTCATTGGAATGGTGGCATCGAACGCGATTGATGACTTGATAATCTGGAGGTTTCGGTTCGGTCGATCTTTCCGAGGTGAGGCGGCGTAGATCGGCTAATTCGCTTGATACTGCTTCGAGCTTGTCGAGAATTTCCTCGTCAGTCAATTCACTAGGGTGACTCAAGAATCGGCAGATCTCTTCGCGCCAGTCGATCATCATGGTTGGTTGACGTGGAAGCCGGCGCTTTCGGTGTGGGCTTGAGTCTCCTCTAGTGTCAGTAAATGCTACGGCCAGGTACCTAGCAGCGCTCACCCGACTCCCACTCGCTCTCTGAGCTACTCTGGCTTGACTGTCTTGGACCTTTGCCGGAAGAATGCATTGCAGCGAAGCCGGGTTAGCGATTGCGATCCTGTCATTAGGAGCTGCGACGAATTGTGGTAGAGAATGGATGTCCGTCTTGCCATCGAGAAGGGAATTCAATCAGACTCAACTATGTTAGGCGACTGGATGCCTAATAAACCTGGAATATGGAGGGTGCGGCTGAGACGACCCCGCCAACCGCGGTGAATGCCCCAGTCCGCGTCCCGATACATCCTTCACTATTGGTCATTGACATCCTGACCTGGTATCGGTGTTGTGGCGTATCGTCTCTGTAGTTGCTGAACCATCTATGATCCAACTTCTAGGAAGCATCATATTAATAAACAGGATGATTACCCATTGGACTTCTTGTTGGCCAAACCTCAAGGAAGGCTTTCAGACAGGCAGCCGCCGTTGCCGCAGCATAAACCTGCCACATTTTGTTCTTGTGGCTATCGGCATAGTCGCAAACACCTTTGATTACGAAGCAGGGAAATGAATCCCATATGCCTGCACCTTCCATCTCAAAGGCGATGACCCCTTCTCCATCTGCTATCTGGTCTCGATGCTCGCCAGATTTCATGACCTTGTCCCCAGAGGCATATACCCCAAAGTGAATCAAAGGCAACCAACTGTTGACGCCGTTGGCAATATCCGATAGCCGTTTGCGGGGTATGAGTCTCCTCGGATCGCATCCGAGTACATCGCACGTTGAGCTACGAGCTATGTCGCAGACCAAATGAACAAGGGGATTCGACGAGGCGCACTGAACGCATTGCGAGGTGCTTTGGTGTCTATGTCCGTAAGACGGCTCAAAGAGCTGATCTTTCGCAGCGCCAGGATATTCCGGATATCCACAATCTTGCAACGTTCTAAGATGAAATTCAGTCCTGCTGTGCAGTGTCCTTTGACTGCTTCGCATTTTCAGCTTCGACAGAAAAGCTCTGATTTCCTCTGGCGGCTTCCTCGCACAGTCGTTGATGTCTGCTTTCCTCTTAAACTTATCAGGGAATTGCCTACCGAAATCATAAATAACCAACCCGTCGCTGACTATCACGTCGCCGAGTAAGATTTCTGCTGACCCATTGTGAAATGGCACTGCGCCGCATATCCCAACTACTATCATTAGATTGACGCATGGGAAACTGATGCGGCAGTTCGCGGCTGCTGTGGCAGCAGGTGTCCTACCCACGCTTGGCATATGGATGAGTACCACATTGTGGCAACCGATTCTGCCAACCGAGTATGCATTGTTATCTCGGCGCAGATTGCTGTAGAGTTGAATATCCCAGTGCAGGTCGAATATGGAGCACACAGCATCAGCCTCCAGTGGTAATGCACAAAGAATGGCGATGGCGACACTGTTTCGATGAGGTGGAACGGACGAACTTGCACTTTCCAAAGTGTTGAAGGTATTTTGTGTTGTCTCTTCTTTTCCTGGCCAGATAGTGAAGGACCGTTCTGGAATTTTGGCGTCATGTAAACTGCTATAGATAGGTATGGTCAGTAACGTGATGAACAAAGAAGAGATCATGAAAAAGTTTCAAGACTGTATTACCTAGCCAAAGTCTCCCTGGATGGTTTGCAATTCACGTCTCCTTTTCCAAGAGCTAGTCCCCGTTCATACATTGGCTGGTCAGTGCACAGTTCAACTACTGACATGATTTTCGAGATACATCGAAGCGAATTAGTCCGGCGGGGTCGAGCAGCTTGGAATCGTGACCGTGATTCATGGTTAACTTGAATAGTGAGCGCATTCGGAGCCCCGGACAAGAGCGGCCGACTTGATAGTAGCATCACTGATATTCTTGATGGGCAACGATTATCGAGCTGTGAGATGAGACTTTGAAAGTCCCGTGGCCAGGTTTTTGCTTGATTGATCCGATTGCCTAGGACATCCAGGTCGACCACCAGATAGACTTTGGGTATAAACTGGAATATCGTTTTGAGGACCTTAAACCAGTCGTCACTGGTTGCGCAATCTTTGACGTGTGTAAGGGTACGAAGGAGGAAGTCGAGGTTAAAGTGTAAGATCTTTCTAAGCCCCTGGATCGCTAATTGCCTGAGGAGCTCGGCCTCATCTTTGCCAGCAAAGAATTCACGAGTGGAAGGCTCACTTAGCATCCAAAGGGTAGGATGTATCTTATTAAGTTGGCGAGTTATTTCACAGCTGAATTGTTCAAGATAGACAATGGTCTGTGAGGTTCCCTGGATGGTGATCACAGATGACCTGGGACTTGCTGCCCATGATCGTAGATGGGCGGACTGCCAGATCTCGTTCATGCAGCTATTACTTAGATCATATCTGCTCCTAATATCTTGTATACCAATGCACCGTGTTTGTTGATATGCTGGATTGATGACAGGAGTAGAAGAGTTGGCGAATGCAAAAAAATTCCAGAGGCCTTTTTGAAATCTTGTAGGTACAGCAGTATCTTCCCATTTTGATATGTCGTTCTGACCTACACAGGCTCACTTTGATGTTAGCCTAGGCTCATGATAAGCCCTGGTTTTGGGAGGCTCAAACAGACCCAAGCTTTCGCACCATTTCTTTAAGTCGAGATAAAAGTGATGGTTTCTATTTTCAATAATCAAACCCTCGCAATTCGAACTTAAACAAGTTGGCGTTTCGTGAGATGAATTCGAGGTAAAAGCAATCTGTCGCTCGATTTCTAGCATCAAGTAATTAAGTAGTTCGAGCGGCATAGTCACCGACAGTTGAAGATGATGCTATATCCAACTTCTAGGGCCTGATGAAGACGGAAAATATGTGAGATACGGCTCGAAAGCCACATCTCCATGCGATTAGCAGCCCCACCTTGAGCTGAAGCCGGCAAATGGATGACCCCGCTATGGTTGCCAAGGCTCCCTTCATCAGTCACACAGTCCACATGGATACGCCAGGTGATAACAGGGCGAAGCAACAAAGCTTATGACCTTTTTTCTCCCATTCATCTACGGTCAATTCCGGTACCAGCCCGCCGATGACCGGATTTGATCCATCTACAAATGCTTCCACGTTGATAGTCAACGGGGCCCTACACAATAGAAGCGATGACCTTTCGTACCGGGCGGCGGGAACTTTTTGCCCTCCAACCCAACCGTCAAAAAGCTGTCTCCAACCCAGGCAGCCAGGCCAACCCTGACACGACGATCCAGAGCACATCACTGGGCCCCCACGCTCGTGTTGATTTTTTATCCAGCTTTGATGAGAAGCTTTCCGATCGTCGGCGCAACTTAATACAGCCAAGTTATGCCGATGCCGTATTGATTTACCATCTTGGTGGAGGAAAGGATCCTGATACCTTGCAAGAGGCTGGGATGGGTTTTGGAAGTCCTTATTCAACAACCTCCGACCGCGGTCATAAGATAGGGCTTCAAAGCTTCGACTCTCCAAGGGCTCAGGCAGAGGGATTTAGCTCCTTCAGTCCTCAGTACCCTTCCCCACAACCGCAAGTGTACGAACAGATCGCCCGCCCTGTCCCCTCCCGAATCGATGTCGCACGCCGCCATATTCAATCTTTCAATAAGGAAGCCGACAAATACCCATGCATGTACTGCGAGCAGTATCAAGGCAACCAAGGTTTCAGACGGCGAGAACATCTAGCCCAGCATCTAAAGGTTTATCACAGACTAGACCAAGAGAAGATCAAGGAAATCTGTTCCACCAAGCGCTCTGTGGCCAGCCACCTAGAAGCCTGGGGCGAATTACAGACCTTACAGTCCCCGCGGAGGTCCCCTATACCTAGGACGCCCGCGTTGGCTTGGAAGCATGATTTCCAGCATGCCAAACTTACCCGCCGTCTCGAGCGTGAGCAAAAACGCGAGTATCGAGACTACCAAAGCTCAGCCACAACTCAGACGCCACTTAGTCAAAACAACGAACAACAAGAAAGCTCTAGTATGCAAGCTTTCGCCCGACATAACCTAACACAAAAATCTATCAGCCAGTTGCGAAGCCAAGTAAACGGTGAAAGTGAGAACGCTTCTCGTAAGTCCGCTTTAGTAACTGCTAGAGCGGACGACGGCTGGGATTCACTAGCGTCATATGGCATAACAAGCAGCGAAGGTGGTAGCGAAAGGAATCCAATTTAGCGTGCCATTCCTGTGATTAGCGACGTTTGGGGCAATGCCTTAACAAGGAGCAGCAGGGAACTACTGGAAGTACCTCTTCCCCGTCCTATTGTTATAGGAACCCCAATTTCCCGAAAGAACGTGCCTTCACATCGTGATACCGGTGGTGATTTTACAAGTGACTCGGATAGTTTGGATCCTTTCTCCGATGAAGACGACAATATTGAGACTGCCGGAGTCAAATACAACCAGGGAAATGGCGACAATACTAGAAGCGAACCACGCGAGAGTTGGAGTAAATCCATTCCAACCCCAATCCGATCTAAACCCTTGGATATTGCGACAATATCGAGAGACAACACCGCGGACGAGAGCTCACGAACCTCCGCTTCATTTGCATTGTTAGGTTGCAAGTTGAAGAGAAAACAACTCGATATTAGCAGTTTTGGTTCGCTTCCGAAATTAAGACGGTCGTGAAAGGATTCAGGCGGAGTGTATCGTGTTAGACAAGCTATCATTGCTCCCCCAATTCCATGCCGCAACTTGTGCTAGACACTTTACTTCAGCTCGGTAAATCGAGCACGAAGGCGACTAGCGCCTATCTATATACTAGGCCATACAATATATATAGCATATATACATTTATCACAATTCCAATATAATTACAAACCTGAAAGTTGAATACTCCAAGTCAGGATTGGTTATAAACAACATGACTATAGCTAGTTTTGGTCACATACCTTTAAGTTCATAAGTAGATTAAAGGTAAAACACATGTATTTTATAGGATAAGGGACAGTGCCTATATTAAAATTCCAGATTCCACATGATCTTTGACTCAGTAGTAGCTTGAGCATATAACAAATCATCTTTCGCATTTGGTTGTCTCCCGCCTTTTTGAACCTTTGCTACCTACCTATACCCAGAAGAACTACATTACCGAACCAGGTCTATCAACCGCACTTAGCATACTAATAAGCTCAATTACTCGCTCGAATTAAGTCTAGGCGCATTTTATCTTTAGAAACCAACACGCAATTCTTCAAACCGCCGTACCATGTGTAGAGGAGCCACTTGGATATTTGCAGATTGTGGTCACGCATATCGCGTTGTCACAGCACCTTGCGAAACAAATTGTGGGCAAGTAATATACAATGGCATCATGGCAACAACTGAGAAGTGCCCAAATTGTTATTACTGTAATAGCCCTCCTGCAGCCTCTTGAGCGAGAAACGTGGATGGAAGCATCTTCCCCGCAAAGCAGAGGTATTCAGCCAAGATCTGATGGCCGGTGAGGCTTTGACCCAACGGAGCAAGCAATGGAACTCGTGAGGTGGGATAGACGGCAATCAAGTTTCATAGTTATATTGACGCAAAGAGAAATATGGAGCCGCTATGAAGAAAAACTTCAACAGGGAAACGGATTCAAATTGTTTGGACCTCATAAAATGATAGAGAATAAATTGTGATAGTTTTCAAGCTACTGAACTATAATCTGACCTCGTCACTTTTCTGTATTCAAAAGGGCGCCAATATTCCTTCGCGGGAGGTTAACATAGCTATTGCTAGAGTTATTTGACCATTTGCTACTGATCCAAATTAAAGCCGAGTCTCTGGAAGTTTTCTTATGGGTCTAGTGCGCCTCGAAATGCCAACGTTAGCAATTAGGGTCATGGTAGAATACAGCTTAACGAGTCAATGCACTGTTGAAAATGGTTGTGTCTTTTAATTACAATTTGATAATCAGGACAATGTCCATTTACACCTACAAACTCGCCGAGGCATTCTACAGTGTAACTGAGTGGCGTAGTGCTTAGTGCTTGTCGCTCTATTGGCAAACTCGGATAATGGGTACTGGCGGAACCTAATGGAGAGCTAAAAGAATCGAAAGGTGTCAGTTAGCCCGCCGTATTCCTATCGTGACATTGCCACAATAGCGGCGCTATCAATAGGACAAGGGCAGAAACAATAGCTTTGTCGCACTTGACGGAGCAATTAGCTTTTACTTTCCTCGTGACAATAGCCTCGGGAGCAAGTTTTTGTCACCTAAGAACAATGAAGTCAGAAAAATGACAGAAACAACGCTATTTAGCGACCAGCACAATAATATTTTGCGCGAGCCTTCGGCTTCCATAATAGACTATTGACTCAACAAACGCCAAAATTGCCTAACACCATAATTCTCGCTACTGGTAGCAGAGCTATATATACTTATGTTGACGGTGCAACAGTACGGTTTTCCCTTTCAATTCCTGATTTGACGCTGAGCTCAATCGATCAATCAATGATTTGCTCTTCAGACCCTGCTTCACCCCTACCTTTCGAATAGCTTGATCGAGGCCGTCTGACTCTTCTCACCTCTCTCCACTGCCAACACGGACAAACAACATCACGATGAAGGATAATGGCGGTCTCCGATTGGGCCTCCAGAGACTCACGCTGCACAACCACGCTGAAGCTGAAGCTTCACTCCAGCTCTTAATACCCTACCATCTGGAGCGTTTGGAAGCTGGCAATCATGAACTGCGTAAGGACTACTTGGCTCTGCGAAGCTTTTACGAAAGCGCCCTCGGACTCAAACCTGGCAAACTCGAAGCACTTAACCTCCTCGAAAGAGTTACGCTAAGAGAGTTGGAGGGGTTTGATATCGACCCGATCCTCAGACAACCACCGGATTATTCCGCGAAGAGCTCTTCGCCCCCTTCTACAGAAGAGCCCAAGGAGTTGTCGCAAGCGGAAGAAGAGTTCGTAGAAGGTGAGCATAATAGAATCGTCCACATGACTGCGAACGACGCATCCGACTGCTTAGAAGAAATGACTGACCAGAGAGCTGAAGAAGAGACAACCTACGACGAAGACGGATTTTACCGCGCCGAGGACACACCAGACACCAAGGAGATGATCAGTACACAAGAACTGCTTGAATCTTTCCCTCCTACTTCATGGGCAGACGAGGTGGAGGAGGCAATCGAAGACGGCATACTTCCCGATTATTCTTCCTCATCCTCATCTGCTGATTCTTCACCACTCATCACACCACTCAGCGCAGTATTCCCCGACAGTCTCTCACAATCAGTATGGAATGACTTCCGCGAAGACAGGGATACAACCGTCTCACCCGCGCTACGAGAACTTATCATTGAGTTGGGCTTCACACCCCCAGCCGCAAAGTCCGGTGAGCCTCAAGTGATTATCACCCAAGAAGAGTATGATTTTGCCGAGGAAGATTGGGGAGAAGCTGTAGCCACGGCGTATGAGGAGGACGAGGAGGAAAAGGCTCTAGAAGAGACGCCCGAGCAGACCGCGATGTTCGACACTTGGGATCCCGTTCATAATCAGCGCTATTGGGCAGTTGAAGGACGGTTTCTTGCCCTCTTGGCACAGTGTGTTCACATGGATTCTTTCAGGCATGCCCACCGAGTATGTTGGCATCATTTGTCGAAGGCATGCGAGAAGTCCGACAAGAAAAAGACAAGGAGGAAAGCAGACCGGTACGAGGATGTACGTTACGAAAGTCCACTCAAACAATCTCTAAGTTCTTGAGCGAAGAGAGGGTCGGAAGCCGACCGAGTTTTGTTCAGGGTTCAGAGAATGTACAGCGGGTTTCATTACATATGAATATATTCTCGTTCCTCGTCGAGGTTGAACTTGGAGTATTAACTTACTTTGAAACCCCGCAAGCCAATTTGAATGCATGGAAGTGAAAGTAAGCTGTAGGAACAAAGCAGTCTTTTTTTTTTCTTTTTTTCCCCAGCGACAGCGATGTGTATGTTCTGAGTTCCGGCAATCTTTGCTACTACAATGACTAACTTCAAGTCAAGCATAAATCTCATAAGACAGCCGATTCTCCAAGTGCTTGCGATACCGACTCTTCGAGCACAAGCGCACTGTTACAGGTAACACGGTATTCGGCTCCCCATACTCCGTATATGCATTCTATAAATACTACCTACTTAATCTGTAATTTCTTTTACGTATTCGCCCGCTCGGTAACCGGAATACGGTGATCTGCAGCGCGTTTGTCTATAATCGGCCTAATTTTGATCGGCTAAGCCCTAAGAGACATCAATGCCAAGACTTGAATGCGGTTAGTAATCGCGTGATAGCTTCGGTGCATGATCATGTTGCATATACGCAGCTCGTAATGAAAACATGTACAATGGCATGGAAAAGAAAAAGGAAATTATTGATGAGCTTTCTCCTCTATATAAAGCCCTCATTCTCCTATGATATTGGCATTATTCCCCTCTTACCATCACCAGTCAATACATAATAACTTCTTTTCATCCTCATCAGGATTAATAGTGTAATCATCAATCCAAATCTCAACAACAACCAACTCAGACCGCAACCAGAATACCAAGCCAAAATGCACTTTCAAACCACCATCTTCGCTGCCGCCCTCATGGCCGCTACCAGCGTCTACGCTGCCCCTACAACCGCTGCCGCAATCCCCAACTGGACCCTCACAAGCGTGAACCGTGCCTGCGACAGCGCAAATGACAAATGCGTCTGGACCTTCGGGATCAACACGAACACCGGCGCTGCCGCTACACCCTGCACTTTCGCTATCACGGGCGCAAATGCCTCCGAAGGCAACCTCACGACGCCAATCCTCTGCGGTGCATTCAAAGTCACCGCGGGCTGGAGCGGTCAATTTGGTCCTGGGAACGGGTTCACGACTCTGTCGGTCTTTGATACGGCGAACAGTCAGATCGCGTGGCCTGCTTACACCGATAAGCAGCTTGCTAACGGCGCTGTTGTCAAGCCGGATATGAGCTGGGCCGTTACTCAGATGTAACTGGATCAACTCTCGAAAAAGTGTCCATACAACTGGGAAGGGCTTCTACTTGAAAGGTCATGTGACAGCTGGAAAAGGGTCGGATGAGCCTGCGAGGGATTGTTTGAACCTTGAGGGCTGTTTTTATGAAGTGCCGCGGTATTATATAATAGCACATCGTTTGGCGTTGACGGTTTAACTTTATCATATAACTCCAACTTATTTACATTTTAATTCGATAATCGAATACTTTGTGCAAAATCTCTTGACAGGAGTCTGCCATTAAACGAGTGGTTGTGCTGATTGGAGGAGCGAAGTAAAACTGTTTAGCAAAATTGTTTAGCGTTATCAAACCTCGACTGCGAAGATGTATAGTTTAGTAGACGCCTATGTGACTTATCATCTAGTGTTTCCATAGCCAAGAAGGTAACTAAATAGAGAACAAGACGGCTTCGGTCTAACCGATGGACCATCAGCAAATCTGCGTTCGACTAGTGATATTATAAGCCGATATATTTTCTCCTCATAATAGACCGGTCCTCCAACATGAGAGTCTATTGTTCATTACTAGAGACTCTGATTGGGTGATAGATTACCGAGAATTGTGCGCAAATAAGTTAATTCAGAGTTTAACATCCACTTTGGAAGCCTCTATCAACTAGACTGATGCACTCGAGAAAATTTTATAAGGGATGAACAGATGTTCAGAAATGCATTCTCGTTTTCTCTCCCCTTTTCTACCCTGAACTGAAAAACTTCAAGTGAGACAAGCCTCGTAGACAAACAACAACTTCGGCATCGCTCACCTGGAATATTGTTCAACCATCAAACACAACCATAACAACCTAAGTCAGCTTCTTCAGGATGCGTTACTCGGTCATCCTCAACACCGCGCTCGTGCTGTGCAGCAGCACTCTTACACAAGCAGCGGCGATTAGACCCGACGCTCTACAAGTTGCCAGCACGAACACAAGCAACCTGGATCGCTTTCACCCTGAGTTCACACCCAAAACTGGCCACAAGCCCACTCAGCCTAACAAAGGGGGTCACAATCCCCAGAAGCATCCTCACCGTCGCCCCATTGGCAAAAGGGATGTCGTCCCAGAGGAGCTCGAGGTTCTCGATACTCCTCAACGCCATCGTCCGCATCCCAAGATCGTTGACTCTGGGGAAGAAGCTGCAGCTCTTGATACTCGGCGCTATCGCCCTAATCCCTTGCCTGTCGCCTCTGAGGATGCTATAGTTCTTGATCCCCTTCACATCCACCGTCCCCACTCTAGGGACATCGACTCTGAGGAGGCTGTGGCTCTTGATACTCAGCGTCATCGTCCCCACCACAAGACTATTGATGCTGAGGAGGCTGTATCTCTCGATATCCCTCAGCGTCATCGTCCTCACCCCAAGATTATCGACTCTGAGGAGGAGGCTATAGCTCTTGATACTCCCCACCGTCATCCTACCCACCACAAGGGCCTTGATACCGGGGCTATCAATACCAATATCAACACAACCTACATGGCTCGGGACCATGCTCCGGGCCACAACGGCACACTCCGCCAACATCACCCCAACTTGGTCAACCTGACTCACCCTTATCACCAGAATAACGGCAGCGACATCAAGCTCATCCAAGTTGATGGAGATGAGCGGATGACGAACGATGACAAAATCGTCGCTCTCCCTAAAGGGTACGACAGAGCTAAGGGTTATGGCAAGAAGAAGTGCGATCCTAGGGACCATCTTCGTCACCCCGCCACCACGGAGCATAGGGCAGGCTACGGTCCTGATTGCGTCTACCTCGAGTTTGGTAGCTCACCTGCCCAGATTGATAGAGATGAGCGGACGGCGGACGAGGAGTGGATCGACGATTTCGAAGCGTCCGAGGAATATCTATCGTGGGATCCTCCTCACTCAGTTTTTGATCCCTCAAATTTCCATGAGTGGGCGGATATACCAGTCGGATACAGCCAGAAAGAGGCGGGTAAAGATGAGAAGGTCGTATGGGATCCCGTAGGCAGGGAGCCCGTAATCTGGGACCCCAAGCAGCAGCACGGCTTTGAGAAGCGCGAGGATCCTGCGACGGATGGCTACGACCAGGAGGGGGTTGCTTTTCACCAAGACACGGCAAAGATGCGGGTGGAGGAGGTAAAGATTACTACGGCGGGGAGCAGCAAAGTGACCGATTCATCACCAAGGTCGTCGAGAAGCGCGTGGGAATCGAATACAACGAACATCCGGAGCCATCCAAGGAGTACCGCGAGCGTACCAAGATCCCCTACCACGAGCTACCCGCCTGCATCGAGGGCTGCTACGATTGGATGTCCCAGAACGGTCACTGGTTCGGCCTCCCGGACATTCGCGACTTGAGCATCCAGGAGTACTGCAACGATAGAGCCGAAGACGTCAATGATTGGGAGTATTAGTAAGTTTGTTTCGAGAGCCATCCCCCCTTCCCTCTCCCCACTTCATTTAGATCCCATCGCTCTAACTCAGCAACCAGCTATCTCGAGAAGTGTACTTGCGATGGCTGCAAGAAGGCACATCCAGAGTGCAAGAAGCTCAGCAAAGACGAACTGCATGCTCAGAGGGAGGAACTCCACAGCTGGTAAGCACTACTGCTGCCCAGTCCCCTCATTCTGCAGGTCAAAAAAAAAGAGGATATATTACTGACTCATTTATGTGAAGGATGCGAAATATGTGCAGAGGTAAAGAGTATGGTTGGTGAAGCCCGAGGCTTACTGCCTATCAGATGATCGCGCAGGGGATTACATTAGTTGTTAGGCTTCAGGCCCCCATGGGTATGGGAATTTAGGGAAGAAAATCGCATATTCCATAACTCATGGCGATGGTAGTTGGGGTGATCAGATTTGGAATGCATGAAGACTTTGACGGAGGTCATTCAATTAGGGGGTATCGGTGACTAGAATTGGTTCATGCAGCATAATTATAGAGATCTCCTAACATGGTTGGCATCCCGCAAAGCTCTCAGCCTGGCTTCTGACTATAGATGCATAATATCCCGCATCTGTTAATATTTCCGTATAATTAACTTACTACTTACAAGAGATTGAATGTTTCCACAACTATTTAGATAGTGATAAAAAATTTGGATCGGTGAAGTTGTATTCAAGATCAAGCTAGCGATCCTATCTACTGCCGGGGCTTGGTTTCATATACTCGGTCGTGCGAATATACTACTCATCCAGGACACCACGAAAAGGTGCCCGGCATTCGTCCTGGTACCTCCGCCGAGTCTCCCTACCCTCTTCAACACCCGCGACAACAGCATCATCGGTAACTATCTACCTACCTAAATACACTAATCCAACTTTGACCTGCCACCCACCATCCACCATCTAGCTAGAACCCAAACCAAAAAACAACATACCCCTCCCCCCACCCAAACACCATGCCAAACCCAACAGCAACACCAAGCCCATCGCCATCCTCCACCCAACGCCAACCCAAACCGTCCCCTCCTACCCAACACCTCCACCAGCGACCCCTGGAAGTACGCACCCTCACAGGACACTTCCAGGAGGCCCACTCCGTCACAGCTCTCTCCGCCCGACACTCCACCCTCACTTCCTCGACCAGACAGTGCAGTAGAGACCCAGACCAGACCGACCGCGGCGCGACGTTGTTGATTTGGGGAAAGAGAGAGGGCAGGGGGGCTTGAATCATGTACTCGAAGGAAGACCTTGGAGAGTTGTACATCTCAAGGATGGACGTGCGTTGACCGGGGCACGCTGCGGTGTTCGTGTCGGAGTGCTTCCCAATGATTCAAGTTCTGCCGCGGAGCTGGGCGCTGGTCCGCAGCTCTCTCCCCCCGTGCTTGCTGGCGACGGAAGGCAGGCCAGCAAGCGACGAACCCACCAGAGGGCTGGGGGGCCATTCCGAGAATGACCCCCCAACCCGCAGAAGAAACTACTATGGAGTTATCGCTCAGTTTAGATTGGTAGGTGTTAGTGTATTTACCTCTCAATTAGTTAATCAAAGACAACGCCGGTCAAGGAAGGTCTGGTCTGGGTCTGTTCTTGGTCTGCACTGCACTGCCTGGCACTCCCATGACTGCCACGGCACATAGGCCCACCTCCGAAATGGTGCTTGCTACTCTCCCCATTATCGCCGAAGGGTGCACATCAGAGGTCGTGGATCATAACCCGCCTACTGGCTGCAGGCAGGCAAATCCAGGACATTGAGAATTCGATACCAAGGCCCACCTACTGGAGGGAGGCAGGCCTGTTGGATCGTCTTCGTTGGCGAGGTACACCTTCTGAGCGTGACAGTCCGCGACGCGAAGGGCCTGTTGCATGGGGTGCAACCGGTTCTTGTCTGTCTGCTGGGACACCGTCGACTTGGACATCGTCGACTGTAACGCCGGCTAGGGGTACAACGAGTAGGTGGTTCTGGAAATCGCGCACTTCTTGATTCCAGGTGAAAATTGTCGCACCACGTTTCCCATAAAGAGAAACTCTCCCCGGATTCCAGAATGGAACGAGCCACTGGAACACCGATTCTCCGAAAATCTGGTGCCAGTTGGCCCGAAATCCTAGATCCCAGGGATCATCGAAGGCTTTCAGGCGAAGACACTATTCGCCGTTAGAGCCGTGCTCTCTGAACTTGAACGCGAGAACGACGGACTTGTCAGCCCACGAATCATCAGCATGTACCGCGTTCCGTCTGACAATGAGATCGAAATATGTCGCCACAGTTCGATACGCAACTATCAAGACGAGAAACCCAGAAATCAGGGCTGGGGGTATGACCTTGCGGAAATACTCCCCGTGATCCCGTTTTCCCAGGCCAAGCGCAATAAAGCTCATGATCAGGACGTACAAGCCGTCGAGAACAAGCCAAAGACATGCGTGACAGTACGGCTTGATGGTCGGGAGATAGATAGCGACTTTGAACCAAGGACAGTAGTGATTATACAGCGGCAGACACTGGCGGAGCCTACTGCAGTGGTACACTCTATCCCCGATCTCACCGCATCGCTTACGACACGATCGCATCTTTCTCCCTACATAAAGTGTCAAAACAAGCGGTTCTAGTATAGGGGTAATTGGAATGCGACACACGTTCATCAAACCGGATTTCGGGAATGGATCTAAGGTCGCTGGCCACCTCTGAGCTAACCTGCTGGATCGAGTTCTTGGAAGCTTGCACTAGATGTCAGAGTCAGTACTCTTGTAATCTTCCGACATATTGAAAAGCTTACCTGGTAGCATCCGCCAGCACCATGTCAAGACAAGGCACTGAAGCCATGCCACGAACCAGTACAGCTTGAAAATTGCCGAAACGATCAACAGGATAACGGCTCCGTTGAGCTGCTTAGTCGACTCCGTACTCTTGTCACGATCATCATCACCGTACATCAGAAAACCGAAGACGAAGACATAATCGATCGAGAATACAGAGTCTACAACGATCAGGTCAGTGATCCAGTGTACCAGCAGTTGAGGGTTGGAAGGCGACAGGGGCGGCGATATGTGGAAATAAAGATTGGACGAGAGGTGTATAATGCACGAGAGGTGTATTGAGATGGGATGGATGAGACAACTTACAAGCCAGATGTACCAACAACCAAAGAGGCGAATACCGAGGAAAGTGAGATACGCCCGGTGCCAGCGCGCGTCGACAAAAGCCCACACGGCCGCCAACAGCGGAAAACGAACTGTGGAGGGCATGATCAATGTAGAAATCACGATGATCAGCAAACTCAAGGAACAGGGGGCACGATGTACTCACCTGGTCAGGAAGAAGAGAGACGACGGAAAACTCGTGGCGGGAGTAGTCGGTCGGGCGTGTCGAGAAGGATCAAGGCAGTATCTAGAGGCGAGAAGCCGGTTCTGAAGATGGGGGGAATGGGGCACGACGATACTCACTTGGTCAGGAGAGGAGGGTCGATAGAGAAATCGCCGAGGGAGTAATCGATCGGGCGGGCCGGCTCGGTTCAATCGAGCGATGAATCAAAGGGGGCGAGGCAGAAGCGGAAGGGGGGGAATAGCGAATCAAGAAGAAAAAAAAGCGAGATGTCCACACGAAAGTGGAACGTAAAAAGCGAGAAGATCTTGCACGAAAGCACGATGGAAAACGAGATTCACGAATCGATCGAATTGTGAAAGTTGTGAGGGAGAAGAAGAGAACAACATTAAGCTCAATAGAAAAGGTAAGTACATATGTATATTATTAGAGGTATGTACATGTAGGCAGCCAGACAGTGTAGGCCTAGTGTCTGCCAACGAAGACAGTGGCAGAGGAAGTCACGACGAGTATAGTATCCAGCTCCTGCCTGGGTTCTCCATTCCCCAGCTTACAAGCAGTACGAAAAAAGAGTCATACACTTTTGATAAACCCTCCCGTATCATAAATGATATAACTGGAAATTCGCAATGGGCTTTATTACATTTGAACCATGAAAGTATACACTTGAACCCTCAAATAAAAACTGATTTAAGTTAAAGATATAAAATGCAACAAGAAGTCAAATAAAAAGGAGCATGCCATTCATTTTTCGCCGTGCTCAACTAACACCAAGAGGCGATCCGGTGGCCTTTGCGCACCTCATCTCCTGAAGACTATTCATTCTCAGGGGTAACTCTTTAGGGTTAGCTACAGAAACGTAGTCTGTAGAACGATATCATGGCATGTCATTGGGATCTGGTAGGAGTAATACTATCTCTTCCCTGGGCAGATGTCACCAGGGACTCTGATGTTTCAGGGCTTCGGTGACCTGGATTTTTCTGTATATGTATTGCTCTGCCGGGACTATGGTAGCGAAGCATGATGGGCATTGATAAGGAAATTGAAAATGCTCAAGGTTGAGAGTACTAGAGTTTGAGAATACTGAAGATGGAGGGTATCCAAGGCATATCAGCCAGGAAGTCAAGAATGCCAAACATTGTTGTCTCTCCGAATACCCGGTTTCTGGATCGACACGATGAATGAGCTGCACATCTGGCCCGGCCTCAGCACGAGAGTCCCTAGCGCCGAATGGAACACAAGTCGGACACACTCTGTGAGATCTTTCTAATTTTCGCGGAAGGTTCCAGGATAACGTCTAACTGGATAATACGTAAGGGACACAGATATAGATGGTAATCAGGCTACCAGTGCATTACTTTGATTAGTACCAGGTTTATATAGCGAATGGATCAGGAGAAGAAAAATGAAGAGTAAAAAAGGGGCAGACACGTTGTGTGCTTTACTGATCTACGGCTCCAACTAGGACACAAAAACGAATTATTCGGACAGTCTTTGATAACCCCGTCCTCGGCGGCAAAACAAGATTTGTGCAGGCTTCAGAAATGAGGAATATCGGTAGATGTTTACCACATACGGTTGAAGACATGTGCTTGTGCGTGCTATCTTGCAGTTTCCAAGTTTTCTCATCTCCTTTTCAACTTTCGTCCAACCTATTCCCCCTCCTCCCCAGCGCTCGACATAGAAGTTCAGCAGCTAGTGAGAAAAGTGTGGTGCACGACGCACCAAGCCCTCAGAACATGAGAGCTCACCCTAACGCCAAAAGCGGTTGGGGATTAAGTTATTTTTCAATCTTCAGGTGAAGAGTCCTAAGAACAAGCAGTAAAGTCAGCATCATCAAACAAATACTCATGAAATGTGGTGTGTTTGGCTATATATGGTCCGACATTTAGTCAGCAGATAAAAATGTCACTGAAGAGAAAAGAGAGAGAGAGGTCCCATATAGTAAGGTAGAAAAAGGAGTAAAGCCCTAAAGACAGGGGCCGCGCCGTCATGATATTTTTCTGTTGTACTCCCCCCTTTGCCACTCGGCTAAACACGTCAAATACGTCGTCATCATCAGGCCAGAACCGATTGATGACACACGCGATAGAGGGTGCAAGGGGATGATCGAAAAGAAGGGAGGAAAAATCTCGAGAAGGTAAGTAGGTGTAGGCAAGGCAAGGCAAGGGAAGCAAGCCAGTACTGTCGCCCCTTTCCCTTCTCGTACTAAAACTACATGCCTGTTCCCTTATTAGAAAAAGTAGAACTTCTATACATTGTGAAGGGGAAAACGACAAAGGGAAATTTGCAGATGTAGGGGGTATCTCTGAGCAAGGGTAAACCCCGGAAACGCCGTGCCGTTGACCCCGTGAACCGTAAACCATTCAACCTTGCGGTGCTCGTCTTCGTCCTTCGTCGTATATCATTCTGTAATCCATGACGTGATTTTTGATCTGTTGTTCTGAGCTTAGACGACATTATCGTCAAAGAAAAGAGGCAAATGTAAGCTCGTCTGTAGCAGAGGTGAAAAAGTCGGTTCATCGTCATAAGGTCTGCAAGGATCACCTTGCAAGCCAGCGCCGTCACTACCAGTTAACCTTCATCTTATGTGAGCGCTTAGCATAGGTAACTGGGCGGTGGGCCGCTAGCTTCTCTAAATACTCCCGTTGCTCAATGAAGTTGGAGTATTTGCCGCCGATGAGCGGGTACAGGAGGGTGTCCTGGGAGCTCAATGCTTTGGTCTGCAGGCCGGCCAGGGCGAATCGCTCCATGCGGTCTCGTAGTAGCTTGTAAGCCTCCGCGAAGCGATCTTTGATGACCCAGTAGTTGGAAGATCCGCCAGAGATGTCGTTGTCCGGATTGTTCGGATCTATGATGGAGAGTCGGTCAAGATTACGGTAGACGATGGTACTGGCCTCTTTCTGAGACGACACTTTGGTTAGTATATCCACAATGAGAGGCTGTATAGTCACGCACCTTGTGCACGAGGCGCGGGGGCATCATGCTGATGGCAACAGTCTCGTACTCATGTCGATTACCGTAGTAGTCAAGGATTTCCATGAGAGTCTCACCCAAATGCTCCTCAGGTTTCATGGAAGCACTCTGCACCTGAGGCATCCCTTGCAAGACATGAACTACCATGCATATGACGGTGAAACCGCCAATTCCTCCATTGACAGGCTCATTGAGACCACGCATAAGCAGAAACTGCTTCAGAAAAGCGACAAGGGCAGGCATGGCAGGATACTGCTTCCTCCACTTAAGAAAGGTATTGATGGCCTTGTAACCGTCCATCTTCTCGAAGGAAATATCCACCTTGAGGCCGGTGTAGTTGTCTGTGTACTTCAGAAGCGGGACCTTTGCTCTAGAAACTGGCTCGATCTTGTTTTCAAAGGCAACTTCATGACTCTCAAGATGGGCCTTCAGACCCCAAAAGGTCTTCTTACTGTGAAAGCGTGGCTCGTTATGGTTGATCAGTGACTGAGAACAGACAGCAATGTCCATGTCGGCAGTGGGGAGGTAGAGGCCGGACATGAAGGAACCAAAGGGAAGGATCTCTGCATCGGGGTGTTTCTTCTTGATCAGAGTCGAGAGTGCGTCGACCAGCTCACCGCGAACTTTTTCCTCGAAGTCACGGGGGCGGACATACTCGTAGAAGTCGACGAGTTCCTTGTGCAAGCTGCGTACAATGTTCAGCACTGGGATGGGAAAAACAGAGCAAGAACAAAGGATGATTGAGATGCGCTGTGGACACTTACCGTGTGCCCATGTTGGGGGTGGAGGAGTGATCGATGACAGCCCATGGACAAGGATCTTCATTGGGAACAGGCTCCCAGGGGTAGATGAGGGCACCGGTCGAGGCCATTCTGTTCACCTTTTTCATGGACGCGTGAGGTAACTTGATCTGATCATCAGCTGTTCTCTTACGATTTCCGAGAGAAGCAGTGGGGATTAGGTCAACAACAATGCCCTTTTTCCCGTTCTTGGTGCCGGCGGGTGGTGGCATTGAATGCTGCGGCGGGGCGTGTGCATTGTTTGGGTGCTGGTCCTCAGTTGACTGAGGGGTGTGAAAAGGAGGCGGCGGAAGCCTGTGCCTGTCAACAATGGGTTTTGTTGACGATCCCTTGGCGGCTGGGCGGTTCGCCGCATTGTTTGTCTTGCCCTGCTTGGGGTCCTCGTCATCCGACAACTCGAAAGAAATGAAATCAGCAGCATCGGATACAGTGTCCGTCTTCTTCACCTCAGCATCAACTCGTGCCTTTCGGATCAGCTGCACCACATCCTTCTTGCGAGTGGTCTCAGGGGGGGGAAGTGCTGTATATGGGTCGGGATTAGACCACTTGGGGACCTCGTGTGCTGCAGATTGAGTATCGTCAGTGCGGATCCGTTTCGTAGGACGCTCTTGTGTGGCCTCGTTGGGCTCGCCATTGTCTGAGATGTCCATGTCAACGTCGTCACTATCGGAGAGATCATCGACATCACGGTAACTAGCGCGGATGGTGGTGTCTCCCAGCATAAACTCGGGCTTCTCATCATGTCTCTTAGACAGGAAAAGTCGATCAGCGGCCTTCTCATGAGGCTTTCGGGGACCTCCGTTGTGAGATGAGTGGTTGCCGCGTCCACGGCCAACTCGACTACCTCGACCACCGCGGTTGTTATGATTTCCACGATGAGAGGGACGGTTCGGTAGGTGGTTGTCGTTATCTCGATGGTGGCGTGGCGGTGCATACGAATCACTAGGCCGACGAGGATGATGAGCTGTGTAATTAGATGAGGAGGGGCGGTACGAGTCATACTGTCTGGCATTGTCTAGGCCAGCAGGGGCCTGTGCACGAAAGGTGAAGTCGCCCTGAGGAGGACGGTAGTCGTCGCGGTTGCGGTTGCGGTCGTAGTCGTAGTCACGGTCATGATCGCGGTAGGACTGGCCATTGGACTGGTTGCGCAGATCCGAGTAGGGACCGCGGAATGAGTAGTCAGGCTGTCTGTCATCGCGACGATAGTATGAGTCACGTCTATCGGACTCGCGAGAGTGCCACGACGGGGGAGGCCGAGATGGAAGATTGGCAGAGGGCGGAGGAGGAGGAGGAGGAGGAGGAGGAGGTGAATGATGAGACGGCGGCGGGGGAGGAGGAGGAGCGTAATGGGAACCTGAAGGACGACGGTTACCGGCTCCTGGAGCGGGAGGGTAGCGATCATGCATGTCGCATCAAACACCACACGGCTGAATCAGGCAAGTGGATGTACAGTGGAGTAAACACGACTTTGCTGAAGGTGAATTGCTGCCTCGACTCGAGAAGTGTGGTTGCGCACTGGATGGACAGATTGATGGACATGAAAGCTGTTGATGGGAAAAAGTTGTTGGGTTTGAAGCGGAAATGCGACAGGCGACAAATTTCCCGACGTCAGAGTTCGGAACAAACGTCTTCCTGCCAAGGATGTATGTACAAGTATGTACCTATGCAGTACCGACTGACCCTTGAAGATGGCAGATGATGAGAAGCAGAAGACGAAAGAGCGAAGGCAATCGTTCTCAATTGACTCCTGAAATCGAAGTCTTGGACCGAATGTGTAGGATCGGAGAAGAGTATTGAAAGTCCAGATACACCTTTTGCTCCTCGGTTGTGGTGAATAGGTAAAGATCAAATGTCCATTGTCAATTCAGGTAGGGCAGGTACCTTGAGGTACCTCTAGAAATTGGGTGCGCTTATCACTATCGGCCATCGTGCTTACCTATGGGCCCACAATCTCATGCTCTCAAGAAGGTTGTGAGCCATTGATCTTGCACACGCAGGGCATCCTCCTGCCATTCATCCTTTAGTCTCTGGACTGTTGATACAAGGGAAGAACCTTTTCATTCATACTCGGTCAAGTCTGTACGTAGGAAAATAACTCAATATCTAGGTACTTACATAGACAAAACCAGTATTTTGTCCTGGCACAGTCATCTTCTCACCAAACCTGCCAACTATCTATGAAACGGATCTCCGAGCTTGTTGCCTCGACATACCTCCTCGGCGCGCCTGCACATGTACATGCCGTCTTTACCAAATCCTTATTTTATTCTGTAATTGAAGCTGACCATATTTCGCTTACTGTGGTATATATATCCTCAACTCGTATGACTTTATTTGGCAGGTAATGGGAAAGCACATGATGTTAAGTAGCCTTCTAAAAAACTGCCAGTTGGCGTAGAGACTCAAAACAACCAGACAATCTGGTGCTGCCAACTCTCAGGTTTCCCACATTGTGACTCCCCTAAATCCACCACGAAGAGGGAAATATGTCAAATATCCTGGAATAGGTGATGGGGTAGAGCCGGAATTATTATTGCAGACAGACGGGTAAGTCAGATCATAGTTCCTCATGCTTTCTACCTGCCTTTCCCGCCACTGTGTTCTCCGGCACCTGACTATGGGGACCCCTATCAATATCTGCAAGTCAGTATCTCCTTCCATTGCTCTTCAAGAACACGGACCAAAATGCAATAGGCAAAGGGAAAAAAAAAAAGAAGAACAGGGAGACAAAAGGGAAAAGTCGGAAAAAGACAAGAAGACAAGAACTCACAAAAACAATCCCCCATACCCACCCCCCTCACCCTTCAGGACTTTCGTCCTCACGCTATCCCCAAACTCCTCCCCAATATGGAAAAACCGCCCCTCGAGCGTCGGCTCCGGTCTCGCCAATACCTTCTCCCTCAGCCTCTCACAGCTTTCCAAGAACCGCTCAGCAAGCTTCTCATACTCCGGGTACACGAGCTTGCCGTCGCGTTTCTGGAATTTTCCATCGACGAGAACGTCCGTGATGTCTCCGACGGAGGCATGTAGGATGATTGCTGCTACTGGGTCCACCCAGCCCAGGAGGGCGGGCGAGCGCCCGTTGAAGATGGCCAGGTCGGCTTTGGCGCCTACGGAGATCACGCCTAGGTCGGGGCGGTGCAATGCTAAGCCGCCTTGGCGGGTTGCGAGGAGGAAGGCTTGATTTGCGGACACTGGTGAGAGACGGCTATAGTTAGTGTCTGTGATTCTGATCTGATTTGATCTTCATCTCATCTCATCTCGTCTCACATCCCCTGAAACCAACGAGGAAAAAGGGGCGTCATCATCATCGGGGTCAAACTCACTAGGATTATTCCTCGGGATCTCCCACCTCTCAATAACCTCATCAAAAAGCCGACTCCGCGTCCTCTGCAACCACAACCTGGCTTGCGTCAACAAATCCGTCGAATACGCAAAATGCGTGTCAATTCCCAGCGCAGCCTGGTCCTGTGCGAGGTGCGAGTGAATATGTGAGTGCCCGTAGTGCATCTCAGATTCCGGCGTGATGGACAGAAATTGGTTATATTGACGTAAAAGAGAGGTTTCCTTGGAGTTGACGCCGACGCCGTGTGAGAAGACTACGGGCATGGGTGTGTCGAGCAGGCCATGGGAGTGCACTAGGGAGGGTGAAGATTCTACTGTTGCGGGCGTTAGCAGCTGTCTCTACTCTTGCTCTTCCTTCTTCCTTGCCGATGTGCAGTGGTGGGGTGAACAGGTCTGAAAGGGGGGCGGTGAGATTGGTGGCTTACAGATCCAGGGGCCACCAAGCCAGTGAATAGTCAAGACAGCCGGCTTCTCATCTCTGTCCAAAGAAACCTCCAGGTCAGTATATGTCTTGTCTTAAGCATGCAAACTCGACAATCAAAAAACCCACTTGATAAGCTTAACCACACTCCCCGTATCCTCGGGGGTGCCCAAATCCCAATAATCCCAAGCAACGCCAAGCTCGACCGGACTATCCTTTGGAATCTTCCCCTTGAATGATTTCCAATCCTTAATCTGCTGCTTGAGTGGATAATCCGGCTTCCCATCGAGCGCCGCAGCCCAGAAGACTCTGCCGCCACTTTCGATGGACGCTTCTAGGCCGGCGAGCGAGCGGTCCGTCGACCAGATGTTATGCGCATGATCAAGCGTCGTCGTCACGCCCGCGTTTAATGACTCTAATAACCCGGCTAGTTGGCCCACGTACACATCTTCACGTGTGTAGCTCGGCCCGGCGGCGCCGGACGCCCATTTGTGCTTGTACTCCGCGAGTGTGGTGTTCGACGCCAGCGTTTTGAGACCGGTCTGCCAGCCATGTCGATGCGTGTCGACAAAGCCCGGGGAGATGATCTTGTTGGTGCAATCCACGATTTCCGTGTCCTTGGGCAGACTCCTCTTCTTCTTGGTTTCTTCTGCGTCCCAGAGAGCCGCGATGCGGTCGTCTGTCACTAGGACCGAACCGTCGCGGATGACATTTAGGGACTTGCTGGACTCGTCGAAGGCTATGATTGTCCCGCCGGAAAGCAGAAGGGAGGTGGAGAGGGCTGTGCTTGCAAGGCCCGAGAGGGTGGTGAAAAGGGCTGTGGAACGCATCTTGGGTGTAGAGGTAGATGCTTAGATAGGTAAGTCAGAGGATTAGTTACCTACTCTGGAAAAACAGAGATACAAGAAAGCCGACATGACGAGGAGGGCAACCGTCATGTCAGCTTTTATATACCTCCTGTAGATCATGCCATTTCAGCAGATAGACCCCAAGCTCCCGTCTCGTCCGAGCTATCCGCTAATTAGCTGAGGGGAAGCAAGGAGAAGCTAGGTAGCGTTCCATAGCAGGTCTCCATCGCACGAAGATTCCTCAAATGGATGGTATTTGGCATCATCCAGTACTCCACGAGGAAGCGGGTTCCAGCCTTACATGGTCTGGATGGTGAGAATCGGCGGTGGGTTGCATCCACTACCGCATGTGTCCCCATATCGCAAGGGCAGTTTAATGGATCCTGTTGCGATACTGTTGTAGGTATGATGTAACCCATGCATACATCCTATTCATTTTCCTTGCTATTCGGGTAGAGCCCAATTCAACTCGGCCGGCAATGATTCTCTGAAGGGCATTAGAGGGACAATCTGCAAACTAGGTGTCTCGGGTGTTACTAGTAGCCTTGGAGCAAGGACTCGGAATTATCTCCCATCCTACTGTAGCCATTCTTTGTTGTGTCGTTCTTCGCTTCGGGTAACGTACGCGACGATGAGGGGTCCAACTCGGTATACCCCTCCTCGCCCGAGTAAGAGCCCACGAGTCACACACAGTATTAGTACTCCGTAGAGAGTCAATCGTTTTTTAAGTGCTGATTGGTAAAAATTGGTAAGATGCCAACTGAAACTATGCGGGGAAGCAATAGCATACTAGGGTATTAGTGCTCACCGTCTTGTTTGACATGGGGTTCAGGTGGGGGGCTAGGCAATGCCAACAACTTGACAGGGCCCAGCACTGCATGGGACGAAAACAGATGAAGATCGGGTATCCGCAGCACCCAATAAAGTCCGATATAAAGACCGGTGCGGACGGGTGCGGCTCGGAAGCGGGATCGGCAGGAAGGATGGAGATATTTGGTGTTCACCAGCTGTTAAGTCCATTCGGTTCCCGATCTATGATTGTTTCCGCACGGTTATTCAGTCCGGCAATCCGCTGTCTTCCCGCGGATGTTCCGGTTCTGCATGTTTCATTCTTAGTCTTGCAGTGTTTTCTCTCCGCAACTCTTTGTTTCTTTGTCTCTGTCTATGTGATGATGGAGATGTTAGTATCCAAAAGTCAAGACTGGGGATGGGCCGCATGTCCGTGGAGGAGTCTTCTTCTCTACCGTCATTCGTGGCAGATAACACGAACTATGGAGCACTATAACCCTAAATATTGGACTAGGATGTCGACCTCACACATGTAAACATCTAAGTTATCACGAGTCCACTCATTTTTATATGTCAATAATGTTCATTTCGCGCTAGCTACGCTTGCTAGGCCAGGAATAGCCACTAGATCTACACCTAAGTGTCCGAAGCGTATCTATGAAAGACTATACATATGTAAGATATCCAAGTCTTTCTTCCTAGAGTGTCAATGGGTATGACCAAGATCTATCTGCGATCCGACTCACAACTGTGGCTCATAGACTGACAGGTCATGTCAGACTAGAAATCTCCTCCTTTAGGGACGAAACACATCATCATCTTCTTCTTCATCCCCGTCGTCAACACGAGTAGCATCATCGCCTTCATTATCATTGCCATCATCATGACCATGATCATGGCTATCATAATATTGACAAGCCTCAAGCTCTCTCAAAGTTGTGGAGCCAGCATCTGGAACAGGCAGCTGCATTCGGGGAGGACGTTCTAGGCGGTCCAACGGCATGTATACCCCGTAACGACCAAGCTGACCAATGCATGCAGTAGCGGGGACCGGTTGCGTCTCTTGATATGAAGATACTCGTGGGGTCTCGGGTTCTGCCTCCTGTGCAGGCGATGCTGGGCCGGCCGGAGGTGGACAGGAAGCCGATGGAAGAACAGACGAATGGGTAGGAGTGTTAGGATGACCATACTGTTGCTGCTGCTGCTTCTGCTGAACTCCTTGCTCTGGCGTCAACTTCTCACTTCCGATCCTGGTATCGTGGCGTCCACGCTTAGTGGTAGACTGTATCCGCGGGGAGCCCGTGTTATCTTTCTTCACATTGTCTGTTACTGCAGGACGAGAGCATACTCGAGCAGGTACGGAATGAGGGGTGCCCCACCGCGCCGGACGGTAGTCCTTGAGCGATCCAAGACAGGGGCGCACTCGGGGACTATTCGAACGTGGAGGGCGCTCGATTGGCTCGTGAGTCTCATTCGGAGGGCTCTCTTCCTGGGTCGAGATTCCAGTCTCTTTCAAGGCATCCTGCTTGGCGGGTGTTGTTGGCGGCCGACGCTGAGCTTTGCATGGGCTGCGTCCCCATCTATCAGGATTTTGTCCCCGAGCCGGTGTTTTGTCACTACTCTTCCACGTAAAGTCAATTTCCTCAACACCTTTCCGGATCCCTTGTGTCGTAGCGATAGATCCCGGCTCCGCAGCAACAGCCCGCACAGCCTCCCAATCAGCCAGATCGGCCAAAACACGATCGCGTGTATCGATTCTGCGACCCGCCACAGTCCCCATGACATCCCGATGCATGTTCTCCTCAAACTTCTTGATCAGCCGCTCGTTATAGAACGTCCAAGTGCGCTCCATATCGTCGCAGACGGCATTGATGAGCCAGACCGTGGTGGGCGGTTCAGCAGTCGGGTTCTGCGATAGGCGGAGGGATAAGACATGACAGATATTGTGGCGCACCTGAGCACAGGATTGGTAGTGATTTGACTTGCGCGGATTGGCGAAGGCGATGATCATGGCCATGTGCATCAGGTAGTCGGAGAGCACGTCCTTGTATTTGTGGTAGGTTGTGGTCATCACGAATACTTGTTGCGGGGTTGGGACGAAGGCATAGTAGCGTAGGGATGTTTGGGGTGTTGCCGTCGCAGGGGTTTGGGGTTGGGGCTGGTTGACATTGCCGTGGCTCTCGGGGGTCTGGGTACCTTGGCTTGTGTGAGACATCTCGGCGGGTGCTGCATCGTCATCATCTTCGTGACGGAAGGATGATTCGAGGACGGGGACGAGTGCGTCGTAATTGCTTGCAGCAGGATCCGCAGGCTTGGTGACAGACTGAGGGGAAGCCGGCTCAAGTTGGAATTGCAACTTGTTGGCTGAAGTGTGGGACGACATGCTAGTATCGGAATCGTGGTCGATGTCGCCCATACGTGGCTGCTCTTTGAAAGAGGTTGATAGCTCATCACCTGTGACAGTGGCTTCTAGGCCCACATTCGCCTCATCGGCTGCTTCGCACGGAGAATTCGTAGTTAGCGACGACACGATTGGAGACTGAAGAGACAGCAAGGTTATTGTATTCAACACGGTGACACTTACTTCCCGTCTGCTGGACTGCCACTGATGGTTTATCTGAAATAGCATGCTTGGAAGGATCATCATTGCTATCATCGACAGCATCGTTGATAGCATCATTGACATTTTCCTTGAAAGCTTCATTGACACTGTCCATTATAGCACCAATGATAGTATGCTTGATATCATCATCGACATCATCATTGATGGCTTCATTGAAAGCTTTATTAAAAGCATCCTCGTCGAAGGTATCCGACGCCATTGTGTAAAAGGAGGGTGGAACAGCCCCTTCCAGTTGAGTCAAGCTTGACTTCAATTGCTGGGACTCAACACCCCTGGCTGGTGTTGAGATAGGATACCAAGCAATAGTAAAAGGAAACGATGGATTGTAAAGGAGGATGGGGGTGATGTTGAGTATTGATCAAGAGTCTTGATGGAAACTCTTGATCAAAGAATGTGGACGGGAGAAGGTTGTGGAGGAAAGAAGAGTGTTCTGGAAAAGTAGGTTCCTGGATCAATTAAATAGGAAACCAGGAGACCGTTCGAGGCAGATGAGACGCGTTGCTGTGCAAGCTCTGTTGTCAGGAGTTATTGAATGTTTGACAATTCTTTGTTGACTTAACTCAGCAACCTGAGCTATCATTGATGCAGAGCAATGTCCAAGCACAGCGCGTGTAAAACACCATGCGCGTCGTTGCTGGGGGCTGGCAACAGGAACTCATTGAATCGAACAATGGATTACCCCTGAAGAGCTCATGCTTCTCCATTTTTCATCGAGGACCAACTTGCCCCTGAGCAACTGATATCACAGGTGCCAGTATTGATTTCGTCGCCATCAATCCATCTCCAAGTCTCATATCATATATAGTTGACCACTGTCACCAGAAACAGTCTGTAGAGCCTCTACCTCTATCCATAATTCGCAATCAGATGATACACGTAACAGAGGGCTCACAAGTCGTCGATCCAACCTTACAACTGCGGAATAACTCTTACTATGTAATACGATTGTAACAGTAGAGATATGCTAGTCTCAAGCACAACCAATATGGGAGGAGTTCAGAGTGATGTAGTTGTTGATCGATCAATATCTATATCAGGGGCCGGGAGAGGCCCAGGCTCATCCCATGTTTTCTATACATACTCCAGGTCTCCCCAAGCCGCATCACATTCCAATATACCTCTATATGAGTTCGGAATGGTGTATACCAGAACCCTGGAGACCCCCAGCCCAAGTGCCCTAACGCCGTGGTAATGCTCCTGGCTCCATCCATCTCACCAAGCCGACTTCGCCCGGTCTTTGCGATACAGATTATACATTCGGAGACAACAAGTCATACTTGACGCATCGCTCAACCTGTGAGATCTTCATGTCAGTACATATATGCAAAGAGATGCTGGGGGAGTGTGATAGGTGAAAACTCACATCCTCAATACTGGCCTGCATAAACCGTCTCGCCTCCAGTCCAGCCCAAACAAACACCATAGGATAGTCGCCCAACGACCATCCGCTCTGTGTCCCAAGCTGTCTCAAAATCGGTAAACTCCGACTCAGCAGGTCCAAATCAGGGTCCAAACTCCTCCCAATGCCCTCAAGCAACAAGATACTAATAACGACATTGACGAAATCGCCCTCCATCCTGACATGATGTTGCCGCACCATATCCAAGACCTGCTGCAATATGTCCCCGATCTTGACATTGCCTAACGCCAGGGTGTGGCTCTTGACGGAGAGGACTAGATGCTGCATCTTGAGGGCGAAATGTTCTTTGTCGATTACCGCTTCAGGTTGACGACAGCGCTCGCACATCAAATGTCCGGCTTTGTACCCGTCGAACTCGGCGACCGCTTTAAACAGATCGAGGAAGTTACGCCTATTCGTCGCGTTGAGCTCGGTTACTAAGCCCATGTCGATGAAGATGAGTTGGGGCCTGAATCCCTCGGCGTCGATCTTATTCAGCTCGGCTTCCCAGGCGGCGGTATCCTTCTTCTTTCGGTAAGGGCGCAAGCGTGAGAGGACCTGTTCTGTGACATCAGGTTGGTCTTGAGGGTGTTGCGGTTCCTTTCCGTGATGACCCTGTAGGTTGAGGTTGGGCTGCTGGGTCTTATAGAATCGAACCATGATATTGCCAGGGTGTAAGTCGGCATGGATAAAGTTATCAATCAGCAACATGCGAAGAAAAGCATCCAAGCCCTCATGCGCTATATCCTGTTGGAAGTTACCGCCTCCATTTTCGAGGAAATCAGCTAATGGTATCCCTTGCGCAAACTCCTCGATCAAGACCTGGCGGGTGGTGAATTCGAGGTAGGGAAAGGGAAACCAAGCGGTCGACCGGTCCTTAAAGTTCTTGCGGAATTTGGCCAAGTTGGCAGCCTCGATACGGAGATCGAGCTGGAGCTTCATCATCTCACCGAATTGAGCGACCTCGTCGGGGAGAGAGAGCCACTCGATTGTCGGTATCATGTTGAGGGCTGAGGCGAAGAAACCCATGATGCGGAGGTCGCGACGGACGGTGCGCTCTACGCCCGGGTGGAGAACTTTGATGGCGACGTAGGAAGAGGGAACGCGATGGGGTGAGCTTTTGAGGACGGTGTCGACATTTCGACGGACGTTGCGGCGGATTGTGGCTGTAGCTCTACCATCTTCGTCGAGGATGTCAATGTCGCCAGGAACAGCGAGGTCTCGTTTTAACTTGGCTTTGTAGACTTGGGCGATGGCACCGACACCGAGAGGCTCGTCATGGAACTCTTCAAATATATCGTCAAAGTCTCGACCGTCGAAGGCAGCTCGTACGATTCGCTTGGTGGCGTGGAGGGAGTGGGCGGGAGCGTTGGAGTGGAGCTTGGACATGATGTTGCACATTTCGTCAGGGAAGATGTCTGTTCTTGAGGCGGCCCATTGACCGAGCTAGAAGTAGGAAAAGAGGGTGTAAGCGACCATTGCAACATTCAAGTGGGGTTAGAGATGTGGTCATCAAAGATCTTACCTTGATGAAAGCAGGTCCGGCAGCTTCCATGCTGCAAACCAAGAAGTTAAACCACCAAAGGGTACCGGATCGCTCATTGTCGCGGTCGGGCTGACGAGATCCTATCCATATGGCGGGGACAGTCAAGATGACGGGAACGAAGATAATGACGAGGTGACAGAATCTCACGCCGGTACACAAGGGTTCCCACATGTAGAGGTCCAAGAAGATGAGGAACTTGTGACAAAACCGTTTAAGTCCCTTCTCATCATCATCGACGGTTTTGCGCAGCTCTTCTCTGGAAGCCTCTAACATACGCCCCTCTGATGTCTGTTCGGTACCACCATTATCCTTTTCGGAGAGGGTAATGAAGGCGGCAGTGCCGAGGAGCCCGCCGCTCGTAGCAGCCTTGAGTATTCGTCCAGAGGTCTGAGAAGACGGTGTCGAGTTTATTATTCTATATGTGTCATGGTTCAACCGTGTCGCAAACTGGCGGGGATTGGACCTCGGAATGTGTTTCGAAAGAGATTGACGCGCGCATAGCCGGACAAACAGTCGGAAAGACCTCATGCCGTCAATTAGGGGAGGTATGAGATGCGGTGGTGGACGTGCGAACTCGATATGAACATGGTTTTTTATTTCATATTAGAGGCGTATCTGTAGAAATCGCATCCTTGTGAACATGGGCTTTTCCTTAGGATGTTCAGATTTGTAGATTTTGTCCATGATCATTCGACAGTGAGCCTCGGGAGTCGGACGCGGAGCTCAAGCCTGCGAACTTGAAGTTGTGGTGACGTCGGTTGATGCATGTATGCGGGACATTCATGCATTTATACCGTTGAAGATCAAAATGCACGTTACATAAGCGCTGTCCCAATTGAATTTCACATGCGGGCAACTGCACCCGCTAAAGATCCCTGCTCCTTCCGGTCGAGTCTTCTCGCATCGCGACTTTTCGCCGTCGGTCGCATCCGGGAAAAAATCGTCCATCTTTTTTAATGTTGAAAATCCATTTCTATTCAAGATAGCTACTTCATCTACCGAGTACCGACAACTTCTTCGTCGACAAACAGGTCTCTATAGATCGCCTAACAAATATCGGACTTGTCTTTGCTCTCTTATTGTGCTCCCCATCTCAGAACAGTACTACAAAATCGACGAACCATGGGTTGGTTCTGGGCCGATTCCCCTGCTTCTTCCGCCATACCGACACCACCTCCATCCCATCGAGCCTTCGCCTCATCATCAAAACATGGCTCACTAGCACCACCCGTACGCTTCCGTGCTATTCCAGAATGCTTGGCAGTTGCTTTCTGACTTTCCATACAGCCTCAATGTCCCATGCACCAAAAGAGCGCCGATGCAATAGCATCCAAGCCTTCAGCTTGTCCCGTCAAGCATGATTCTGCACCACCACCACCATCAGCCTGTCCTGTACCACACGGACAGACTTCCCAGATAACCAAACCCGAACCCGAATCGAGGTCAACATTATCCAAACTCAACCCGCTGAACTACATGTTCCCCGACCTCTCCCAAGACGCAGCGCCTAACCAAACACACGTCCTCCCCACCTCCCGCGAGCCCTCCACAATCCCCAGAGGCGACAACACCGGAAACTGGGAGTATCCCTCACCGCAACAGATGTACAATGCTCTACTCCGAAAAGGCTACACAGATACCGACGTCACCGCCGTCGAGAGCATGGTCAGCGTCCACAACTTCCTAAACGAAGGCGCTTGGGCTGAGATCATGGAGTGGGAGAAGCGATTCGCTGGCGGTATATGGAAGGGGCTACAGAAGTGTAGTCGTGGCGAGGAGAACTTCGAGAGCACCGTCAAGAAGTACGGTTACGAGCAAGAGGTTGAGGATTTGGCTCCTAGCCTCGTGAGATTTCAGGGTCGGCCTAAGGATATGACGCCCAAGGCGGCGATGATTCAGGTTATGGGCAAGATCTATCCCTCCGCTTTTGGGTAACTTGAACACTCCACTCTCTACACTGATCCCTGCCCTTGCCTCCCCTGCTTGCTTGCTTCGTAGTATTGCTTCTAATATCCTTTTTCCACACAGCACTGAAGCTCCCTTCGACCGCCACGATTGGTTCGTGTCCCGCGAAGTCGACGGCCAAAGAAAAGAGATCCGTTACGTGATTGACTACTACGAGGGTCCCCCCGAGCCCACCGGCGAGCCCGTTTTCTACCTCGATGTTCGCCCCGCCGTCACCCCCACCCAAGGTCTCGAGCGAGCTCTACGTTGGGGATGCGACGTCTGGTGGAGAGCTTCCGGTGGCGATGTGCGCGAAGCGACTAAGCGAGAGGAGGCTTTGCACAAGACGAAGAAATAAGGTCTGGTTTGTAAGAGAGTTGTAAGGATAATGATAAGTCGAAGACAGGAGTGGGGAAGGAGATGATTCGCCTTGTGTTAGACCGCCGTGTTTTTTACTACTTACTAACCTAAGTAGTCATTGCTTTTTGGGCACGTTCGGAGTTCAAGGTTTCTGTATACTACTAATCGGAGGGATGGGCTTGCCAAGGACTTACATTCTCCTTGTGATGCGTCATGACTCTTCGACGACAGATGGGAGTATCTCCAACTACCTGCCATAATAGAACAATCAAGCAATACCTTCATCGCCCTGTTACACATGCTAGATGCCACATGACACCCTGGGGAAGCGCCGCGTAATTTTTTGGGGCTTCTAGACACATTCCGCGTCGGCCTGCAGAGACAGGTACTAGGTCAGCAACCTGCCCTATTCAGCTTTGGAGGCACTTAGTCTCGACCATGTAACCAAAACAGCCTTCCGGTGGACAAATGTCACATAAGTGAGTGACTGATCCGGGTAAATTACCCACCTGGATGTCCTTAAACTTTTGAAAGAGATTCCGAAAATCCGGGATTCGCAATATCTTGTCTATTAAGAGTTACGGAGTATTAATTACCAGTTAATATCCGGACTGACGATCTCGCTCATCTCTCATCCTCGTCCTATTCTTCTGACAAACATGGCCTTTACGAGTACATGTGTGCATCTAGTTCACAGCAGACTGAAATCTTCCGGTCGGTTGTAACTTGTGACTTGTAAGTTGTAAATTGTAAGTAAAGCGGCCGTAGGATGGAGGATAGCCAGGTCGAAGTATTGTATCTCATGACTCTGGCCGCTTTCCTGATATGGGATGTGATGGATGGGGGGGGGATTTCTTGGGGTTGAGATGATGTGAGGCAAGGGTGGCGCGGCACCAATCCCATCCCACCTCGGACCGTTACTGGTATTAGGACAACGTGGTCATTAGTCGGCAAAGCTGACCTCATTAAGATGGAAGGGAAGCATCGCGATAGGATGATCAATGCTCGATTGATCGTAGAACTTTTCTTGTCTTCGTGTCTCGGATCGACAGACGCTCTCTTTGGTGAAACTTAAACGTTTCTCTTTGATTGACGTGCTTGAACGGATACGCAGGGTCCTTGCTAGACTCAAACTTCAAGTTTGAAGAACCCACTGACGACGACTGTGGACCCTTCTTCATCATCCAAATCTCCTCATCATCTTTCTCTCTTCTTCTTTCTCGTCGTCGCCATTCGTTGATTGTTATACACGGTGTCGATACAGTTGAACCAGATTCCGGATTATTCAGTTATTTATATCATACAGCGCCTTCGTCGCTCTCGGACATACGCATGGAGTATTGAACGGTCGTAGATGGCTAGCCCACGTGAAAAACTGGGAACTTGAACGCAGGGACTCAACTATATTGAGTAAGTCTAGCATCACCAGCAATTAATACATTGACAGATTCAACTTCATTGCTTGGAATGAATGGCAACTGACCTGACCAGCATCTGTCTTCTAGGCATATTACATGCCTTTGCAATCCCGTTACTACTAGCAGCAACTCTTCAATTGCACTCGTTATCAGACATGATGCCATTCAACCTAGGCCACTTACTCGGCCATCACCAAGTCACGCTTGCCGATGCACTATGGACCGCCCTAGTCGCCATCGAGGCCCTTATCATCTTGTTGGTACTGGCGTGGCAGCTGGTCCAGATCAGAAGAAGTATCAAGAGACGGAGGCGGGAGTATGCCGCTGTGCTGCCTTCTTATAATAAGGAGTAGGGGTATAACAGGGCATGTGTCGACTACGTATCGCCATTATAACCGGGCATGTGTCGATGACATATCGCCATGTTGTATCACTCGCCGAATTCAGCTCCGCCATATTGCTGGCCCAGTGATTAGCCGCGATAAGGTAGCTTGGCGAGGGATGCGATATACCGACCCTTCGATGCCTGGTCTCTCGGATTTGAATAACAAGATGACGGGAAACGCCCTAACATCCAGGACATCCTCGGCGATTAGAAGATATACCACCTGAGGATAGGATGCCTCGTCTCTTCTGCCAAGACAGCGACATCTCAGTCCTGCCTGTGATTTAGCTCCATTAAAGTCGAAAGCGCCCTTCGGATAGGGGCACACGCGCCATCTCCGTGTTGCCGCCCCCTAGCCGCTGGGTGATCCGTCTCTAACTCCGGTCTCACTCAACTGGATCTAGGGCCGGCGCAAAGAAGAGACTCGAGAGGGTCAGGCGGGCAAGGCAAAGCAGAGAACGGGAAGGAAACCTTGGCATCACTATTTTTCCTTCTCAATATCAACTCTACCTATGCATTTATATTACAGGACGCATTTATACTTTTTATGTCCTCCACTCTCGGTACTAAATCTCAGTTGTCAATCAGTCGCCAGCCCGCCGGCGCGAGGATGAAACAGGACCGGCAGCCTCCGATGAATGCCACCTGCATGTTAGGCACGGTTTAGAATGCCAATGTCCAATTATTTCTCTGAAACTCGAATCCATTCAGGCTACCTTCTTGTGCTGAGCAGCAGCTATCGACACAACAACTTCACCTGGCCAGTCGACCGGATGAGCAGTGATTATTCCCTGCAGTGATGCACGGCGCAGTTGGGCATCGTCTGTAAGCTGCGCAGGCTTCCGATTAATTCTCCATTACTGTGCAATGGGTTCTTCAAGAGAGTCTTATGTTTAACTCCTTCGGATTGACGGTGCGAGGGTGCTCGTTGAGGATGACTGCAGCTAAATATTGCTATCAAGCCTTCCGCTGGTTGCAGCTTGGGGATGTAGAGTTATTGCCACTTCTCTGGCGTGAGTAGAGACCGCCTTTGAGTAGTTGAAAAATGAAATGCATTATAAAGAACGTGCATCTTAATTCTTACACGAGCGGCAGCCTTATCCACTTGGGGTAGTGACAAGTCTGGTCCGCTTACATTGACCTTGTGGAGATCTCATGTGCTCGTTGTCATACGTCAATCATTTGCATTGAGAGCTTCTTCGCGCAAACATACCCACACACCTGTACCATGATCTACGTGTTAATCAAGTGCATAGACGTGGGTGGGTGCTTCAAAATACACCGCCTGAAGTGCTGGTTGCCTATAACTTACGCTCATCATGGACACCATTTCACACGATAGAAACTCTTCCCCGTTTTTCCTTTTTTTTTTTTCTTTCTTCTTCGCTTGACATAGTGAAGGAAAGGTCACCCGCTCAAGTGTTCGCGATACTAGATGACAGACTTCTCGTTCAGAAGAAGTCGTAGTCGAATGCTCCCGTCGTGAAACACCGCCACCTCAACAGTGACGGCAATGGCGATGCTGGGCGAAAAGTCCCGATCTTCTCAACAGCACAACAAATATTATTGACTAAAGAAGATCTCGAGAGCTAGAGCGCTATCTACATATGACCAAAGATAACGATCATCATTTTGCTTGTCTCTCCATCCCCTTTCTCCTCTAGAATCATCATCGAACAGGAAATCCTTCAACAAATGAAAAAAGTCGGGAACAAGAACCAAAACCCCAGAGTTCGCTTCACTAACAGCAACTTTTCTCAATCGAGTAAATAAATCAGGTACAGTGAAAGGGTGACTTTGCCTCCCGCCCTGCTGATCGAGCAAAGAGGAAGTGCTTTAGAGGGCAATGAGACTCAATCCCACAGCAGTGAGTAATTGGTTGACGATGGGTCCGACAGAGATCAGCAGGCCCGGGACGACGAAGTCGAGGCTGAAGACGAGACCTTTGACGGCGAGGACGAGAGGTGTAAGGTAGAGGACGACCTTGCCGAGGCCGAGCTTGAAGAGGATTACCTTGGTGGTGAAGAGCAGCTCGTAGAGGATACTGCCAACAACCTTGATGAGGTCTGGGGGCGGGGCGGGGAATCCCTTGGGAGATCGCTTTGACGTGGGTGCCTGGCCTGCGACAGTCGTGTTGGCGCTGGTCAGCAAGGCAGTGATGGCTTGTAGCTGGGGAGCAATCGATGCCGCGCTCGCCGTCAACTGGTCATCAGTCGGATCCGAGGGGACGGAGGCCATGGTGTTGTCTGGGAAGAGGGACCCGGTATCAGTTGTCTTTCCTCTTATTCTTTCGTTCTCCCTTGTGCTTTTATGTAGGTAAGTAATCACTAATGATAGCTGTCTGAGCTTGGATGCTACTTAGAAGCGTGTTCTTCTGGTCGACGAGACTAGAGTCATCCTGGCGCTTGGCAACGTCGTTGGCGGCGACGATGGGAGATGCGAGGGCGCTGGCGATGTAGCCGCCGATAGCGAACATGGTGAAGAACTTCATTTTGATTGTTGGGGGTTGTTTCAACTCGATGAAATCAAGAAGAGAGATGATAGAGGTTGAAGAGAAGAGAGACTGGAGTGAGTCTTTTGCTGCTTGTTGCTGTTGCTTGCTGGTGATGATGATGGGAATCGAGTATTCGAGAGGGGGGTGGAGGCGTCTATCTATCTTCGTTTTTGCACCTGTCTGGTCCTCTCATCCTCTTGTCGATGATAGGCCTCCTTGCACCATCCCACTGCCGACTCCTATCTTCTTTGGCTTTCATGACTCTACTCTGGCATAGTATCCAGGTGTCAGAAGTGGTTCGTTGATGCGATGCAGTGCCCCTTGCAAGATTGATTAGCAGCCCACCACCAGCGGCTAGAGTCCGTTCTTTCTCCTGGCAAGGCAAGCGAACGCTGCCAGTATGCACGATGATGTCGATCTCTTCCCTTTTTCTTAGATGGTGATAGAGTTTTTCGATTGTATATGTATTGTGTCGGCAGTCACTGCTCCTTACGCTTTGCGCATGCCGGAGTGCCAAGATTGATATATTAAGATGCTTACCCAATTGAAGCCCAAATGTAGATAAGGTCGGCTGTCTACAAAGTTCCTCTCATTTTGTATTCTCTCTCCCACCCGGCTCTTCATTTTAGTTTGGCTCAATCGGGTCACCCAACCCGTGTACCGACGACTACCACGAGTAAGGGCTCGGTACGACCCCTTAGGTTTGCATCAACCCAGCATCACGTCACTGGGGAGAAGGATGTATGGGTTGAGAAAAATTATGTTAACTGCCAGGCCTATGATTATATTGGGTATGTGCTTTTTTGTGATGCATGCAGGTACTCACATTGAATGCTTCATCCCTCCGCCCTACCAGCGTGACTTAAGGTAGTGCTCCCGAAGACACCATAGCACGCAAGAGCGCCTAGAATGTAACCTTTTACGGTATGCTCAATAATGTCAGAGCTGTCATGTTTCAAGTTTTTTCTCCTTCTTGTGAGAATTAGTCTTGTGAGAGCATGGAGGTTTACAGTGATGCGGTCGTGATATTGGGGGTTGTGAGATGGCAAAATCATGTCTCGGCACTTTGAACAATGAGAATTTACCTGCAATTTGTAGCAATTACATAAGCACGATTTCTGCCCCTGAAGATCTAGGTAGCAAATATCTCAACTTGGAGAACCCATTGATCGGAAGTCGATATTTTTCCATTCTTCGATCCCAAGTCTGTCCAATTTTCCGCAGGCACCGGTCACAGTCGCCGCATTTGTGAAGAAAGTATTCTGTCACAACTGCCGTACTTTTCGAAATATTCATGAAACAGTACTGCGATGCGTAGATTATCTAGGCAGTTGCCACTCAATTCGGTCATGTCCGAATACAACAGAATAGCCCTGGTTGTATTGTTGCTACATTGTATTCCTAGCCTCCATGGTATGCTCCACCAGAGTGCTATCGGAAAAAGATTGCACTCCACCCTCCGATATCGTATACACCACTACCGTTACCTTATTATGACAGCCACTACTACTGCTATACTGCATCAATTCATTTGAAACTGCGTATATAGCGTAATTACGCATCGATACGCCTGTTGGCGCTGTTTTTTTATTTTTGCGATTTTTACTGCGCGCCACAAAGTAGGGCCTACTTATAGGGCCAAAATCACCCCAAATCACTCACTTTTTACTGCTAACACCACAACTTCAATTCAACTTTAAACTACTTAATATCAAGATTGCTGTTTGGGCCTTGTATTACGCTTATTTTCCAGCTTTTTTTGTATTTTTCCGATTTTCTTTTGCTATATTATTGCAATATTACTATTGCCTAATTTTTGGTAGTAATAGCGCTATAGCTATGCATTTTTAGGGGTTTCAATAGGTAAAAACAGCCTTTATAGTATATTATTGATTATATAGCAAGAAAAAATCGTAAAAATACAAGAAAAGCTAAAAGTTAAACGTAATGCAAAGCTCGAACAACGATTTTGATATTAAATAATTTAAACTTAAATTAAAGCTATAGTATATTATAGAGTAAAAAAGTGTCAATTTTAAGACGAAGTTATATAGCGCTACTAATTACTGCTCTATCATAGCGTAAAAAAATCGTAAAAATAAAAAACAGAATCAGCAGGCGTATCGATGCGTAATTACGCTATATACGTAGTTTCAAATGAATTGATGCAGTATAGCAATAGTAGTGGCTGTTATAGTAATGTAGTAGTGGTGATGGCTACGGTATCGGAAGGTGGAGTGCAATGTTTTTCCGATAGCACTCTGCTCCACCTTGGCCCACCAACTCCCGCGCTTGGCATGTAGCATTTGCAATATTGGTACCCGGTACCCAAATCCTTTGTAATTGCCCTATTAGCTACCGATATAAGTCGCTTCCGTTAAATTACCGACATATTGCTTGATGGCGGCGCTACTTGCAGACTCCATATATGTATTTATCCAAGCCGTAGAACAGCGGATCTTTTCAGTGAGGGCAGTCAATTCAGCCTGGGAGCTGGCTCACTTCAATCTACAGAGCAGAGCAAAAAAACCAGATTTCTTCACATACACCACTGTTTTTCGCAGCACTCATTAATTGACGCTCATAGTATCAGAGTGCCTAGTGCTACGTAGTGACGTCAATGCAATTACAGAATACAGACGCTCTGCATAGACGGCTTTTGCTTTATATGTGGGGAAGATGAGGCTGATGTTGGGATGAAGTTGCTTTGTAGTCCTCAAGGTCACATGCGAGGTCCCTCGCGTAATACGTATTTGTACCGTTACTCCCTGGGTCTGTGGTTATTGGACAATCAGATGGGATTTGATTTGGCGATTCTCACGTCAGGATGACGAAATAAAACGTTACTTTTGCCACAACACCGAAGAAATGAAGCAGCAGTTATCAATTTGAGGCTTTAAGCCGATCATTGTCAAGTTGAACAATTGCAGCCAACAGAACCCACTTTATCATCCGGCAAACATCTCTTAGTGCTTCTAATCATAGATCTCTCCATTAGAGTCGAGCCAATGGGCAGAGCTCATGGTCATCTCCATTCTGTAAATGGTGATGACCCGCAAATTATAGCTCAGTGGCCCTGGACATAACAACTGCAGGTATGATGATCCCATACTAATTCGGCATGCCACCGGAATAGCCTGTGATAGTGCTATGAAATAACTTCTTATAAAGACTTACCTTTGAGTGGTGTAGACTTTCACTGCAATGTACTCAATTTAGTAAAGATTTGCTATATTTCAACTATTTTTAGGCATGGCTGCTCATGATGGGCTCTGATTTTAGACTTTGTGCATGTTTAGGACGGTTCAGGCGCGAGGCCAGATTGAACATCAGTTAGCGACAAGATAGATATCACGGTAAAATTGAGCCCCTGATAGGGGCCTCAGAAGCTCTGCAATTATCGTGTATTGATCATGATCTATGAGAGCGATCAAATGAAGTATATATATGGTGATCGCCAGGGGCCGAGTACGCCGCCCCCTACTCAGGGCCTACTCGGGTCCAAGAGTGCCACGCAGATCATTTCTAGTGCAGAATACCGTGACAATAGAAACAATTGTGATTGAACAGAGACAAGCTAAAACTGTTATAGTTCCAGAAGTCATTGACTTAATCCATTACGTTCGACCTAGACCGGATCCCAAAGGTACCACTACGAGCATTGTCGGGCAGTACAACTAGTACGATGGGCTGCTTTCCTAGAAGAATAGATCTGGATATATGTATCGTAAATGAAGAAATCAGATATTGTGAAAATAAATCCGCGTCATGCGACTGTCAGATGGTGCGAAATAAAGGGGCGGCGCGGCTACCCAGGGATGGGTTACAGTGGAACTGCCCTCGTCCCCTGCTGCCCACCTTTCCTCTGTGACCGTGACCAGACCCGGCTTGGCAAGAGAAAACGTCCCTCCATGCGCGAGAGCTTTTAAGGTGATAGTCCTGCATTCTCAGACCATGCTGGATAAACGCGCACTGATCGCTGTGGGCATCCGGGTAGATACCTCGATATCAAGCATACCTGGAAAAAAGAGGAGAGTCCAAAGATGAACATTGCGGTGGCCTATCTAGCTGATGGAAGGTGCAGTGCTCTGGCCCCATCATGTCATCCGGTGCAGCCCGGCCGCCACACCACATGCCGATCAGAGAAGTGGGGTCTTTCGGGCCATTGTCCGGCAGATAGTGCCATCTAGTCAGACGACCACAGGAGGAGGGGCTGGATAGTTCCATCTGAATAAGCTTGATTCGTCAATTATTCACAATTGAACATTAAAAGACAAGACACGACGAATTCAGAGAACAGTACTGGAGTGAAATCTGATTTTTCTTAGCTCCTATCGAGCGCTTTACATTTATCTGTAAGAGCAACCGGCTCAATCACTTTTAGACAATTCAGTGTAAAGGCCATTTTTCCTTTCCTTACATAGAATTTGGATGAAAGCCTTTCTAGATTCAACCGAAGTAGCCTTGTCGCAATCTCTTTTCTGTTAATGAGCAGTGAAAAGACCACTCGGGTGCCATCTTGCACAGCACCATTCCTCTCTGTCTCAAATAGATACAAAGTGAACAAGCTCGCTTCATTGCAAGTACTTGAAACAACCTCATCTCACACTTTCATCCGTGAACCCTTTCAGACCGTGAACAGTGAACCACACAGCTCACCGAAGCTAGCACTCGTCCAGACAATGCTTACTGAGCTGTGAGAGACAGCATAGCGAATGCCCAGACTACCCTTGTAACAGGACAAAAGGAAACGGACCCAATACCAGAAATTTACCCATGCAGTATAGTAGAGGCCCTCACACACAAGAAGAAATGTGCCAACACACTTTGTCCAGGTTGTTCAACCAAAGCGCCCTTCCTTGACTCCGGCTTGCACACCGCTCGCTCAGTCGTCGTAGTCAAAGAAGTCGTCAGGATTGATCTCGACATCCATGTCGTCGTCACTGTCAGAATTACTCTCAAACAAGTAATCCTCTGCATCCTCCTGAGTCCAAGGGTTCTCAATGCAGCAAGTCGGGTCAGTGCAAGGAGTGACAGCCCAAGTGGCTAGCTCGTCAACGAACTCGTGGATCTTTTTGTAAGCACGGCAAGCTCGAATGTAGTTGTCCTCCGCAGCCTTGGGAACACCAGGAAGGGGGCTGTCTACTAGCATACGCATCACATCGTACAGAATCTCGCTGTCTTCCCACTTCTGAAGGCGCTCGACGCTGGAGAAGAAGAACTCCTTCTGCCAGTAGATTCGGTAGGCTAACTTGCGATGCTTGAACTCGGGGAACCAATCGGGGTCGCGGAGGTTGATGTTCTTCACGTCGGAACGCCACATGGCAGGGACGTTGCGACGAGGGGGGTTTGCTTGGCCGAAGTAGGGGAGGTTCACGTAGACATGCTCCTCGACGTAGAAGGCACACTGCTCGGCATGGTAGTGCTTGGCGAGATCCTTGTTGACGCAGCGCGTGATTTCAGTCTGAGGGATGCAGCAGCTGTGGTATGCGCACTTCTCGGTGGGAGCCCCCAGGAGCCAGTCAAAAGGAGGAGCACGAAGCTCGCACTGATGATAGCACGGAGTGAGAGGATCACGGAAGGTCACGAGAGAGCCGTCTACCTTGAAGCCCATCATATCCTCATGATCAGGGACGTGAGTGGCATCCTTAGGCCCACGAATGTGGTGAAGATCAATCATCATGGCCGGGGCCACATCGTGGTGCATGTTGTGAGTGATCTTCTTGTGACACATCTTGAAGGCTTGAGTGACTATTAGTAGACAACAAAGGAATAGTGTCAGTGATGTTTGACTTACCTGGCTGACAGGGCTCTGAGTTGGCCACGGGCAAAGGAAAAACTTGGTTGTTGCTGTTGAAGGCCGTTGGAATTGCACAGACTGCCCGGCCGAGACTTTGGTGTGTACACCAAAGGTGTAAGTGAAGTCCTACTGCTGAATCAAATATATCAAATAGCTTCACTGCTGTAGAAGAATGTAACAAAGCAAAGAATGCTGGTGATGTGATGTGATGAAGGTGCTGTTCAAGGCAAAGGTGAGGATAGGGGAAAGAGGAGAAGGGGGAAAGGTGTTGGTATGATCAGGAGTGTGCACTGACAAATTGCAGAAATGTTCGAAAGGTAATGTGGAAGGAAGGGACGAATGTGTTTTCGTTATTGAATGGAAGTCACTCGACAGGGCAACATTGAATGGTCCCTGGCGAGTAACAACCACGAAACTTGGGGGGAACACGTAAAATCATCGCAAAACACGTACATACAACTTTGAGGTTTTGAGGAAAACGCACACAATGATATTTTAGTTTACTGACTTGTAAACAATGTCCTTATCCGTGATGCTTTTCTAATAGTTCTTGGTCTTCGGCAACAGAACAAAGCCCATTTAAGTGCGCTTTGATTCACGTGTTATACCTCAAAGCCTTCATGGTTGAGATATCACAATGTGGTTTCCGGCAACAATGCCGAGGTCATTTAGATGCGGTTCGCTGCACCTTCTCATTTAGAGCCTTCAAACTGGACATGCCTTAGAGACCCGAGTGCTTGAGTATTGGAAGTGTGCATTTTTTTTCAACGTGCCATTTGTCATTGGCGATACTTTGTTCTTCCCTATCTTGAGTGTAACTCACAGAGGCATGATGTACCGTCCTGGTGCATCTTGCCATAAATTCAAACTGCAGAGTGTGTAATAAAAGTCTCCGTGTGAAACTGGGGATTGAAGCTGAATGAGCTTTGACCTTCTATCGGAGTAATCTTCCAGTTATTGAAATATTATTTCTTTTTGACAGTATGTGCGTTTCGGAGGGTATGCGCAAATCAAATGGCCAGCAAAAATAGTTCAACCAGTTTCTGAAAATCTTGGTATACAGTAGATTTAAAGTCTTGAAATAAATGTATATTATCTCATCCACGGGCTCTCTTATAGTATATGATGTTTTCCTATCCAAAATCGATCTGGACCGTTGATGTTATGTGACGGCTCGTTGCTTTCGCTTGGGCATGATCCCCGTTGGCTTAGGCTTGGATCACTTCTGATCTGTCATACATACAAGAGCACTTCTGCTCTTGCGCATCCCTGCATAATAGAAAAAGCTTTTCCTTTGTTGCGCAATTGGATATTGGAGAGAAGAAGCTCCAATTTTAGAGGCTTCCATATCAATACCTTAACATTTGTCTGGAAGCTCGGAAGCTTAGCCAGTGAGTCTCTCTCCTGACTGTCCCAACCTATAATCGCCTGTTGTCAAAGTCGTGATGAGTGATACTTACAGCTAGGGGCATGCTGGTCGTTGCCTCCACGTATAATGGATTTCCAGTCCGCTAAGCACAGCCAGCAGAACTCATAGTGACATTGCCGACCTAGGAATGTAGTTAGGGTCTGCTAAGTTTTTTATACACACATATTGATTATGAGAAAGTTAGAGTCAATGAGAATCGAAGAAGGAAAGAAAGAGAGAAGAGAAGAGAAGAAGGGCAAGCTCACAGGTCATATGGTCACATCCCTCATTCTTCTGTATTCTCGCTCCACAGCCTCTAGGACATAGCTTGGCTATTGACAGCAAAGCACTTTCGCTAGCCGCTTCTTCTGCCTTCTTTCTTTGCCGATCTTGATTAAGCCGCTCTTGTTTCTGCGTCTCTTCCTCGCGAGCTCTACGTTCTTGCTCTTGAGCTCGGTTTCGTCTCTCCACCTCTTCGGCTGTCTTTTGCCTCTTGCGCTCTATGTCTTTTTCTTCCTTCATTAGTTTCTCCGCGAGTAGACGGTCACGGCGCTCCTGAGCATTCTCCAACCGAGTGATTCCGCCGACGGTGATGGTCTGCTTGTTTCTACCAAACAAGCCACTAAATTTGTTGCGGAACGACCTCGTTTTGGGCGTTTCAATGTTTCTCTGGTTAGTTGTGTTTGTACCACTTTCCGTATTTCCTTGCGCACTATCGAATTCGCGACATGTCAGGCCGTCATGCCACGGCGATTGATGAGTGAAACAGGTCATGCTTTGACAGTTATTGCAGATCATCAAGGGGCTTTCTTCCCCATCTAGATGTAACTGTCCTGAGCCGCATCCGGCTGTGCACCAACAAAAGTTGGGTTCCTCCGATAGTCCGTTGCGCGCCATCAACTGATCGTACTTCATGAATGTTTCTGGAGAGGCATACTCTTGTATAGACGCGTATGGGATTGCTTCTCGGCATTCTGGGCACGTGAAAGATTTTGATCCATTGGACTGTAGTTGCAAATCTAAGTGTCTCGCAAGGCAGCTGCGACAGCATTGAGCTTCATGTTGGCAGGTTGGAGAGATGCGACCGTTCGGAAAGTCTCTGCGTGGGATACTCTCCACGCAGATGATACACTCGATCTCCTCATTTAAGCGTAAGAACCTTCGATATCTAGAGTAGCACAACTTCGGGTTAACGTTTTAAACTACTAGGTAGTATAACATGTTGTTTTAATATTGAACACGCACTTTTGATAGAGTCCTTCAGTCGTAAGACGCCAGACATCGTCATCTTCGAGTGGTATATCGCATTCAGGACATAAGATGTGCTTGGAATCTTGATCGATCTTCGAGTCGATGTCTCTATGCACACAGTCGACACAAAGATGAGGCCGATGAAGGCAAAAAGGAGTTATATAAGGAGCGGGGAGAATCAAATTTGGCCCATGGTTCTGACAGCCTTTACATGCAGCTGTAAAACCATTGTCGTCGGCAGCAGCATCAGCACTACCGAATATAAGGGAATACAGCATAGTAGTGAAATAGTCCATCACTAGGTGGGATGCAAACCGACACACATTTTGGAGTTGGTAAATTGTAGATAGTGCGTACTGTAAACAAGCAGAACGATGGATCAAGGAACGTACCATGGGCTGGGTCTCATATCATACTTGTTTCTTTTTCGATTGGCCACCGTATTAATCTAGCTTTCGCCTTGGTGCAGGGGTAGAACTGAGGACTGTGGCTTGCATCTACATATGTACCAATATGAGCTTGGAGTCAGCCTACATGTCAGCCGCTGCATGATGCATTCACATTGGTCGCAGGTTGGGCAGCTAGATCCGGTTTCATGAACCAAAGCCATTTGCTCTCGGTACTATACTGGTTTCGGAGCGCAGCACTTCTATCTCTGGGGGGAATTGACGATTACTCTGATCTGGGAAGTGCGGGATCTTGGGAGCTCATATTTTTGATACAAAGCTTTTGACGATGCTGCCTCTGACTTGGAGTACCCGGTTTTATCGTGCATGTATGCATGGTGCATATCGGCCTATCTGCATCAAGATGGTACCCAAGAGATCCTGCAAGACGTAGGCTCTCGAGTGGCCGAATATGGCCACTTCTGAACATACAAGGCTTTTCCTGCATCTGTCTTGAGTCACCCATACCGTCTGGTAACGGGTTCATGTCAGTCGGCTCATGGGCAGCCCAGGCAGGCTCAGCTTGCTAACTAACGTCACGCTAAAGCAGCAGGCTGTCCGAGTTACAAGATGAAAATGGATTGTGCAGATTCCAGACGGAACAAAACCGTTGTAATTCCCCGCTGCGGAATACGGTACCTAGGTAGGTATTACCTATTTCACGCCGATCCCGAGGTGGCTCAGCCAGTTTGTGGCAGTGCAGGACAAGTACAAGCCTCCGGGCTCCCGAGCTCATCTGGGGAAATACAGTCCTTAAGTAATGAGATGGAGTCATCCACGATAGATGAGTTAGTTTTACTGAAATTCAGGCTCATCCATGAAATCTGAATTCTGCACGCTGTTACGCCCGTTCCGGATCATCTCATCTCAGTACCTAACTGGAAATACTTCTCAGTATTCAGGTTCCGGCCATTAGCCGCGCGGTAATCCGTACTACTCCATCCAACTAGCTTTCTGGCCCGATCTTTCACTCCACCAAGGATCCGGGGTATTCGGCTGTCGCGTTGGGGAGCCTCTGTTCTCAACTCGAATTGGATAAATTACCCACATCAAACCTCATTCAGAGAACCACGCCTAGATTGCGTTGCTGCCTTTTGGTTTGGAAGATTCCTGATACTAACACAAGCCGTTTCAGCGCCCATGGCCCGTTGTGATTAGATAAAGTAGCGCCTGCTCTATGCAATGTATGCATGTTGGTTGCTGTGTAGGCCAATTATGTACCCCAAAAGCCGCTGCAGCAGTGCTACTGCGAAGGATCCAGGTAGCAAGGGTTATATTAGCGTAAGGCGGTATTACCCCTCGTTTTGTTTTTGACTGAAGTTTTGGCCAAGCTTCTTGCTTTGTCCGTATGTACTCCGTTAGCGCCCTCGCGAAATCCTTCGCCGGGATCGTCAAGGGCTGAAACACAATCGACGTCCTTCAAGATTCAGAATCTTGCAGTTATGAAACTTGTCTGTTGTAAAAATTCCCGGGGTTGGTCCACTTAAACAAAAGGCTTTGGTCTCTAAAGGTATCATAAAAATTTCGAATTGAGTCCCTTTCTTTTTTTCCGCTCTCCCCGGGAAGTGAGTCGTGATGGCCATCAATCTGGGGCCTTTGCCCACCGATTTTGCCATTTCCTCGAACTGTGAAAGTGAAATCGATGCATTATATGAAATATACACAGTAAACGATGCGCCCTTCTATCTTCAAGGCCCCCTCAATCAGACACCTTGCTACCCAAGCCAATACGCTGCCACCACCCAACAACAGTACTAGTCGCCAGCCAAATGCCCTGTCGGCTTCACGGCACCATGTCAATCATTGAATACCGCTGGCACTGCTACCGAGACGGTGTTGACTTGCTGCCCCACGTCAGTACCTCCTCCATCTTGGTATCATCTTGTCGTTACTGTCCACCACTTCTCATATGTCCTTTAGTCAACAGAATTTTATCTGTCAGACCAACCCCGCCCTTTTGTGGGAGCCTACTTTCGGCTGTACTTCAAGTGTCCAATCTCCAAGTCTCGAAACAGTCGTCAGTGTAGTATCGGACGGAGTGACAACCCGAGCGACGACGGTATTGTTAAGTACCGACGGCATAAATGCGTTCTCAATCGAAGTCAGATACCAGTCGACTGATTTTGTTCCGATCACCACCTCAAGCGTAAGTGTCCGTGTTTTTGTTGTCTGTTTCGTCCCAACCACGCGACCCGAGCTTAGATACTCATTTATAGGCAACCCCGACCGAGCCCGCGTCAACGTCCGCAATACCCACACAGACAGCCGCCGCACAAAGTGCAGCCCTAAGCAGTGGCGCTATTGCCGGCATTGCTGTTGGAACTGGCGTCGCTGTCATCTTCGCCAGCATTTTGCTGTTCATGATATTGCGTCGTCGACACCGGCGACAGCCAACTCCTGTACAACCTGCTGAGAATTCCTACTCGCAAGCAATCACAGAATATACGCACTCAGTCCCACATGAGCTAGATGCGTCTGCGCCTATACAAGAACTCGGGGACGATCGAATAAGACAGGGCGCGACAAGGACTTCTGGTAAAGGGCTTGGGAGTCGGGAAATATTCGAATTCGTGAATAATTCTTAATGAGTCTAATTGCCTTAATCTTCTCCACCTATAATCAGGAGTCAGTGCCGTCTTGTTATAGAGAAAGTCCCTAAGGGTATTGAATTACTGAGTACGTTCAAAGGGGCGAGTGATACCCTGGAGAATCCAACCAAAGATATATCACTTCCGACCCACAGCCGGTTCGAGCTAGCTGACCAACTTTTAGCCGGAAAAAAAAAAGGGTGTCTCTCATATACGGTATCCGTGTGTCATTGTTTATAAACAATGGAGTGAAGTCAGGCCCCGAACTAGAACGACCCTCAAACAGCAAGCCACAGCCATCTAATGGGCAGGTGGTTTTCGCCGAGCGCGGCTTCCTTGATGTAGCCCACTTGGCATGAAAGATCTCCATATGGATGGAACGCAATTGCTGCGTCTTCACCGATGACAGATTTCTTTCTCAAGAGGTAGGTGCAAATCGGCTTTGTGGTCGGGCTAGGCAGGGTATAGTCCACGTGGATAATTCAGCCAACACTGATAGCTAAACCTAGCACCAACAAGCATCCACTTCTGAGTCTTCTGTCGCACAATCCATCTATTGGAAACATCTACATAAATCATTCATCATCCAATCTCACCACTATCGATAGCTGCAGCAATAACAGAAAGATGGGGTCCTCCGGAGATGCCAGCGACGATACACGATTGAACCACGACGTCGTTCTGTGGTGGTTAGAGGACCTCGAAAAGTATGACTCACAGTCTTCCCAAAACCCCGCTTCATCTTCCCAACCTTCTCACCAGACTGAGATCTTCGACCCCTCCGACCCCATCTTGGTCCACTTCCAGCATATACAATCGCGGCCTAGACTCACGCCGTCCTTACCGATCCCATCCCCAAGACGGCTCTTCAACTATCTGCTCTCGAGGCATGCCGAGGAGGTGTGTCGGTCGGACATGGAACGAAATGTCATCGCAGACATCGATTTTCCAGCGGCCATGACAAGTTTGAAAACGTATAGCTCACTGACCCTGAATCCCTGGGAAGAGCTAATGTGCGCCGTCATCTTCGACCTCACTTCGAACGGCCTCAATCTCCCCGCGGGTCGAAAATCAGGTCTTCACATTGTTCACGTTCTTCTTAATGAACCTTTCGCATTGAGGTCGGCGCAGAAGACGAAACAACTTGGGCTCAGGGGCATACAAGATGCGATCGGTTGTGCGGGCATAGCACCACACCTTTTGGTTCTTGCCGACATGACCCTCCTGAACTATTGCGAGGACGTGGATCAAAGGGGAATACACCTTGAAAAACTGCAGAAGGCAGCAGATTTCAATACATTCGAAGTTCTTCTAATCTTGCATCGAGATCTGCGCCCATTCTTCCGCGAAACCGCCATGAGGAGTTTCATGTGGCGGATGAAAATGCACTATCCACACAATACCTACGACATCGAAAGTCTCAGGGGAGAGTGGGAAGACACTGCCGGATGGGACCTAGTCTAGAAAGCTTACGAAGAGCGGCAAAATGCAGACAGCGAGCGGGCCAAGATGTTGCCGTTCATGGGTCTCCCTGCCGACTTGACGCAGCTCAGAGACTTCATCGGTAGAGAGTTTCTCTTCCTCGACACAGCTCACGTCGAGCACTTCAACTTCCTTACCTGGAGAGAAAAGATTACGGCGACCGCGGCCATGGTTTTGGAGCGCGCGGGTAAGGCGTGTGCCCAAGGCAATGTCAACCAGGTGTATTATTTCGCGACGGTCTTCGGAGGTCCAGATTCGTGGACGGAGTATAAAGACGCAACTTTTCACGGCCAGTGGTAGTAGTGGCTTCTTTTGGACATCATTACTATAGCGGCACTTTTCGAGTTGGCATAGCGATCTATTTGTTGTTTTGGGTTGGCAGACAGACAAATTGTTTCATCACGAGTGTTAGAAAGGTAGGTACCTAGGTAAGCCAGGATTACAGGCACAAATACAGCGAAGTCTTTCTGAACCCAATCTAAGAAAAGTGACCCGATCTTGATGGTCTGTGAGGCATGAAGGATCCCTCTGCGCCTTGATCGTGAAATGGCACCTACGTGACGGTAATCTAGGACACCACTCACTTGTGCGGTGCAGCAAGTACAGTTGAATCGCCACAGGCGACTGGCTCTATTCTTCACGTACATGTACCTACAACACATAATCAAGTCCAACAGACTCATTTCATTACAGCCTGAGGAACTTACACACACCCGTCGCACCAGTTATACGTCATTGGTGTGACCTCGAAACTGCCCTCCACGGTAAACGGAGGCAGAGCACGCTACAATTTGATCACCATCGCAATTGACTCAAGCCTCCCCATCTCATGTAATGGCCATCTTAAACCTCGGTAGGCGATGCGTACGCTCCCTTCTCCAAAGATCCTCCAGGCCACAGCACCCTTTCAACCGCCTCCAGCCAGCCACACCTCGAGCCCTTCTGCCACCTGCAAACAACAGCGCACGATGCACCGCCTTAGCGCAGAAGTCTGAGAAATACAATGCTCGCATGAAGGATAAGAATTTGTACATGCCAGAAGACTCTGTCTTGCCTTCGGACGAGTCCATGCTCAAGGATGACCTCAAGGCACTGAAGCACGACAAGTGGGGATGGGTGGTATATCGGACGACCTATGCCAACAACGACCGCGACTGGGCTGACTTCAAGCGTCATTTGGACGAAAGCACACGAACTGATATCCTGAATTGCGACACGCCGGAGCTCATACGGGGGCTTGAGGGGACTTACGTCGAGGACCTGACGACATTGAACGACGTGTCTTGCGAGCAATTACGAGCTCGTTTCCGAGCCTGGGCTTCAAATCCAGAGACTGTGAGAGCTGAGCAGCCGCGTGCCGAGAATTCAGACATTGAATATGCGTCGCGGTATCGGTACTTCATTCAAATTGATGACGAGGCCCTCGAAAGCTTCAAGGCGGGTTTTGAGCATTCTTCCGGGGCCTTTGTTCGGTTGATCGACGGCTTCTGGACCCCTTTAAGTAGCTGGTTTCCACCGGATGCAATCACCCCTTGCTATTATGCTTATGAACCAGTTGAAGGTTTCACGGAGCAGGATGTTGGCTGGATGAATATTTCCTGGGACATGGTCGGAGCGGCTTTCTATCAAGCTATGTGTGGGGTTTCAGAAATCTGGTATCTTTATTATGAGCGACCTCCTGAGGTCAGCTGGCATTGATCAACACAGGGAACTGAGACTCTCTAGAGTGATACAGAGCTGTCATTGAGACAAAAACATTTGCCATATCATCGTTAACGCGGGTGGATATGGACCATCTTTGAGTGAAATTTGTTAGAATCGACTTGCTTTCGATATTGCACCGGGTACGCTTAACTATGAATTACAACAGCGGAAAAGCATTTGTGCGCATTTACTCTATCATGTACAGTCTATCACGTAAGGAAGTGCTCTATAATTGATCTATAAGGACTTGCTATATATTGAAGAACTGCCAGTCACCTCCAGTAATATTGTTGAATAATCCGATGTGTATTGGGCTGATATGCCCTTGTTCTCAGAACTTATCGTGAAGTGGCGTCTTGGATGGAAAGGGAGGCTTGCATTAGCAGGCCATGTAAATGAAATCCACATCTCAAGACTACAAACCGTATGACGGGTATACTCCTCATAATGGTGCTGCCTCACAAAGTCACTCAGTCAGTAATGTAGGAACACTCAGTAGTCTCTGTGTGAACCTCAAACGGTAGCTGAGCTGACAATGTAGCACAAATGGGCTGTCCCGAAGATCGAAGTGAAGGCTTGCATGCCTGTACTTACTGATCTGACATATCGCAACGAATCACAGATGAATAAGACAAGCGGACTTCAAGGGATCAGTTGAAGGTGGTTGGCAATATACAGTCAAAAAACAACAGTTTTAGTGATGAAGATTGGAGCTGTCACCAAGGAAGTACACTACAGTTCTGATCACATCGTCCAATACAACACGCCACTGAGCGCCACTTAAATCTTTTAAGTTGGCCTGAGAGTCATCCCTAATGGTTCAGTCGCCTCCAAGAAGTTGTCCTCGTCCCGAGTAACATTGTCCACCCTCATTAGTAGTCATCCTCGTCAGAGTGATCACTCTCGTCCCTATAGTCCTTGTCATCTGGATCATCACACCGGACGGAGTAACTATCCTCGCCATCAGAACTGTCGTAATATGAAGAGTCCCTCTGAACCCTGTGGCAATCGTCACCTGAGTCTTCTCCTTTGACTGAGTAGTTATCCGAATCTTCATTAATTTGAGGACCAAAGAGGCGTGGGCGCTTTGCAACTGGCTCTTCAGAGACACTGCGTGACCGCAAGCGCTCAAACGGAATTCGACGACGTGAGGCACGCCGATGGGCATCAGGAGGGCTTCCAAGTAAGAACTGTCGCACATCGTCGTCGCTTGGATGACCATATGGCTCTAGAGCAGCATCTGGACTTGGAGGAGAGTAGATGCAGGACTCAGAGCCAAAGCAGCTGGCAACCTCCCACCAGCCGGTGGAGCATGGTGCGGTAGGGCAGGCAGAGCCGGTGGAGGGGAAGCCGGAGGAGGGGGGTAGCAGATGTTGCACTCGATGCCACACCGCCGGCCCACAACTGGACCAGGAATGGGAAAGGGAATGGGAGGGGGGAGAAGCGGAGGTGGTAATGGTGGTGGTGGCAGAGCAGGGACAGCGGCAGGAAGCTGGCGAGCTGGGGGATCTTTAGCTCCGAAAGAGAAAAGCCCAAAGGAAATAGTGCTGAAGAATCCAGAGAACGACCATTTCGAAGGTGGCGGGCGAGTCCATGGGGTCTCAACGAGCTGGGCCCTTTCACGGTTCCCCTCACGTATCATGGCAGTGTCGAGCTTGGCCATGGCGCCCATGATATTGTTTATCTTGTACACGGAGTCGCCGACGTAGACATTCGCATCAATATTGGCCCGGTAAAAGGATAAGCTTCTGGAGTCTCTGGCGTTTCAACCTGGTTGGGCGTTCCGACATTGTGGCTATCGTAGTGTCAACAAGATTTTTAAGACAACAGAGTCTCTGCATACTCGTAGATTCAGTCTTACTGAGTTCTTCGAGGGAGGGGGTGTCAATCATACCAGTTTATTAGGGTCAACCAGTGATCGAAGTACAATGTATAGATGGTAAGTGGTTGATGAAGCTAATCATGTGGTGGATGGCACAGTGGAGCAAAAAATCGCCGGCGGGAACTAGTGATAGAACTGTCTGCATCCAGATGGAACATATGGAGGGTTCGGACAATCCGAAGTGTCAGAGAGGAATGAAGTGGGAGATGCAAGACAGGCAGTGAAGCGGCAGTTGAGTCACCAGGCTACCGGGAACTTTGAAATCACTGGAAAGGCGTGAAAATGGCAAGAGGTGAGTTGCACCGCAACCCGCAACTTCCGAGCCTTAGTCTTAGTGCCAACCCGAACGTGATTCTGGGTAGGTAGTTCGTTAGCGATGGAAGGATCAACATAGTAGCTGACAAACACACCTGCCTTAAGGATGGAGAATGAAAGGCGCTTGGCAGCAGAAGCATACTACCTAATACCTACTGAGGCCTGAACCCCTCAACCCAGCATTTATAACCCCTCTAATGCCACATTTCCGACAGGTGTTCTGGCACAAATATGCAAGATGGTGTGCTGAGCGCCGGGGGAAGCATAGAGACCCGGTGTTCGCTCAGAAAGATAAGATTTGTTCGTTGAATTTCTTCTCACCTGATAGATACTTTCTTTGCCTTTACGGGCGCTACTATTGCAGAGTACGTACCTATCGGGGGGACCCCCATTTTTCTTCATTATGTTGGAATGATGTTACGTGGTAGTAGAGTGACGTTTTTGTGCTATTTTGTTGCCAGAGTTTTGTTGCTCCGTTATATTAAAATAGTGCTAATTTGTTATAATGCAGTTTTTACGATTATTAAGTTACTTATTTTTCGTTTTTTTTTTAAAAAAAATAGAAACTTTGTAACAAAATAACAAAATGCTAACAAAATATTAAAAATATAACAGAACTTTATATTTAATAAAGTAGTAAAATCATTCTTAATTTTTGCAAACATGCTTGGAGCCGACGCGGTTTTTTAATATTATGAGTTTAAATTATTAAAGTATTATTTGCGTAATATTCTCCAACGGCTTGGAGCCATAATGAATGAAATTGGGGGTCTCCCGTATAGGTACCTATGTAGGTAGTTATGCGTGAGAGTATTTAGTATATTGACACTGCCGCTTGCCATCCCTATCCGTCTTCGCTCTTAACACTTGCAGCAATCTCCAAGCGAGCGATCACTATCAGGTAAGAAATAATTTCCACTCAATCATCTTCACCCCTCAAAAGAGCCCTCTTGAATCAAGTCATTACCGAAGCCAAGTCGTCGTCACCACCGGGGCCCTCTCAGTCCTCGTTCTCGTCCTTGATAGAAACTATATCAATCTCAGCATTGCAGAACGCTTTGTAGGTGGCTCCTGGCGGAAGCTCGGTAACTAGGGGCGTTTGTTCTTATTGACTTCTTGGTCGGACTGATCGCGCTTTGGTTGAACTGACTGAAATCCTGATCGAATGCATGTTCGAACGCCTAATTGATTGCCTGTTTATACTGCTACTGTTGGTGAAGGAGGGGAGGACGGGAATGGCATTAACGGCACCGGGTAAGGACTGTATCGATATCGGCGCCGGAGGTCATTGCGGCCTCGAAAGCTATGAATTAAAGACACCAAAGATGAGTACTTTTTTAAACCGCCTTTCCAGGTACTACGGAATATGTCAACGGTATTAATAAATTCAATGATGCCAGAAGAAGTCGTCCCAGCCTCGACTTATTGTAGAGTGCCACGACCACGTTGAGGTGTATCTTTGCTCCAAACCCTCAAATGTGTTGGTACGAGAATGTGGGCAAGCAATGGAGCTAGTCGGCTTTGAAAGGGATGCTGTAAGCTGATAATATGGAAACACGCGAGAAGGATTTCACCATGCAACGACAAGATTCGGCTACTCCAAGCCGAAGATTACTGTTCGTATTCCTTGATACAGGGGGACACACGTGCTGATTGGTGCCTCCGAAGATTGTTCCTGGGTTTTGCCCTTGAAGTCCCGCTTGATAGGCTGACCTGAAGTCTTGGTATAATCTTGCCTTGGTTATTTCTTATCGATCTACTCAACAAACCGGTCATAAATCATCTCTCGCATCCAACAAGGGGTATATCAGCTCGCATATAAAAAGCAGTTGACAATGTCCTTATTTTCGAAGTGCTAAGGGTCAACCGTCATTCATTTACTTCTCTTGAATAATACGAAGTCTTACTGAGCAACTAGCATTCGCGACTGACACCGTGGCACTCAAACGCCAATATCGACGGTTACTCAACATGTCAGAATTTAAGAACATCCTTGTTATTGGTGCGACAGGTTTCATAGGCGGTTTCGTCTTGGATGCATTCGAAAGGGATGCAAGCTTTAACCTGACTCTCCTGCAGCGGTTGTCATCGAAATCCCAGACTTCACCGCATTTGAAAGTCATCAAGATTGCCGGCTCGTACCCAACGGAGGACCTGGTCTCTGCATTCAAAGGCCATGATGTCATCATAAATTGTATCGCTGGATTATCTGTCAAGGATCAATTCAAAATGATAGACGCGGCTATCGCAGCCAAAGTCCAGCGCTACATTCCCAGCGAGTTCGGTCTTAACAATATGAACGCAAAAGCACAAGAGCTCAACCCCGGTGAGCACCCAGTGCCCTTACTTCCCCTAAAGAGCACCTTTGTGTTCTGAGGCTTGGCGGGAGCACGCCATGATAGTATCAAAGCTACCTACCTTGAAGAGTTAATACTAACTTGAAATATTCAACAGTCTTTGGCGTAAAGGGAAAGATCCAGCGGTATCTGCGCGACAAATCCGATGAGGGTCTTATCGAATGGATGAGTATCACCAATGGTATCTGGCTCGAATGGGCAGTAGAGAATGGCTTCATGGGCTGGCACTTCCACGATAAGAAATTTGTACTCTGGGACGACGGGACTGGCTACTTTTCTTGCACCACCGTGCCTAACACCGCAAAGGCGCTCGTACAAGCGCTCAAGATGCGCCAGGAGACTAAGAACCGCAATATCTTCCTCAGCGACTTCGCCACCACACAGAAGCAGTTGCTCGATGCGATAGAGAGGATCGAGGGGGTCCGATATGCGGTGGAGAGTATCAATAGCGACAAGCTCATTGCCGAGAAGCAAGATGAGGTCAGGCGGGGCATCGAGTCTGCTGCCTCGATATATCCGCTGATTGAGGGTGGCTTTGCTACTGGGAAATACGGAGGTCATTTTGAAGAAGAGCCGGGGGCCGTCATTATGAATGAACGGCTTGGGCTCCCGAAGAAGTCTCTTGACGATGTTGTAGCGGAGTCCTTGCGGATCGTGGGGGCTTTGAAGTAGACAGTGTGCGCAATTTAAACTTGTTCATCCTTGTGCATTCCAAAAAGTAAAAACAAAACTTTCGCTCGGATAATATATATTAGCCCAGCACACCCAACGTTTAATCCTGAGCGCCACTATCTAACGCATTAGTATATAGAAAGTTTATCAGCGGAGGAAGTGCCTACTTCTCATTCTCTCTCTCCCCCTCACCACCCTCCTGTGATTATCGAAAGGTCAGTACAACATCCAGCGGCGCTAATCATGATTTCGGGGCTGCTAACATTGGTATTATGCGCCGAAGCGCCCGCACTCTGCTCGGCCGTCTATTTCAGGGCTGTCAGCCACCTGCCTACAACATGCTCTGAGGACGCAACGGTCACCAATCGGAGCATTGGCCCCGGCATCCCGCAAGGTGAAACACTAGCAACTGAGAGGTAACAGGTCGCTGGGAAATGACTTACCCCTTCAAGCATTTTCTATCATAAACGTCAGTCAATTCAGCAGAACAGAGATATATACTGATCAACATACTTCTGCTTGAGCTTCAACATCCTGTTCGAGCGTCAGCACAAGTTCTAACCTCAACTAGGAAGATATCAGTTGAGAAGTAGCTTACGCCGGTGGCCTCCCAACCCTGATGCTGCTGTCTTAGGTCAACATACCCACAAGCAGCATTCGACGTGTCTTACCGCAACTCGATCTTTCCATAGCTGTGCTTAGATTAGCAGCATACAGGAAGTAATGGCGACTTGACTTACCAAGCCCTGTGTCTTGGCATGCTACGTAAGAAGTTAGTATAGGAAGTCAAGTCTAAATCAGTGGGATCAGGGTACCTCAATCTCCCCGTTGATGCGCTAGAAAACAGATCAGAGTATGAACACCACCCAAAATACAAAAATCGGACGAAGCCTACCGCTCTCTCTGATAAGAGCCGCTTCGAACGCATGATATTAGTTTTTCAATCTAAAGCTTGAACAAACGCTAACAAGTGTTTGCAGGTGACTCACGGCGAGTTCCTTGGTGAAGTGCTGAGGAGATTGTTAGTAGCCTGATCGAGCTAATAGAAAATGTGCGAATAAGCATCACACATACCTCCAGTCGTTCTTCCGCGTACTAAGTTCGCAAGTCAGTCGGCGGCGCAGGAAGGGGTATCACAATGAACCACTCACGGTCTTGGTACCGGACTATGCGATATCGACATTGTGAGCCCAAATGTCAACCTCCATCGAAAAAGGATGGATATACTAATAACAGCCTTCTGGGGTGCCTGTAGCAGGATATTGGATCAGTACTGGGAAGTTAGACAATTGTAAGAGCTCTAACCTTATCATCAACTTCGTGCTGATCAATCCAAGACCCGGGGTCAGTTCCAAATCCGCAGAAATGTGCTCAAGAGACTTACGCGTCGTTTCTTCGGCTAACAATCTCAAAGTTTAGCATCACTCACCAGTTTATATCTTGACAAACATGAAAGCTCGATGGTTTTCGAAATGTATATATAGGCGCGCATAGACCATGAACGGCAAGGCAAAACGAGACTGGTGAAACTTACGTTCCCTCCTCCACGACCTCCTCCACGACCACCGCCGCGGCCGCCACGGTTGGAGATTACCTATGCGAAACCGTCAGTCGATACTCATAGCTGCTAAATCTTTACATCTTATTGCTTCGCGTCATTCATTCGAGTTATAAAGAGACAAAAGCAATGAGGACATCCTCAAATAGGTATTCACTATCTCGCAGTCGCCGGGGTGTCGATCGCAGGGAAGGCAAGCGCCGAAGAAGTCAACGTGCTCCAACGTCAAGGGTCAGACTCACTGATTGAGGCATTCTACTGAAAGAAAACGTCAGCACAATCTCTCCTCGTATGGACCAATTGGTACTCGAAGCGATAAGCAACGGCAGTACGCTGAAAGATGCAAATGCTAGGGAGAAACATATGACCAAGATGGAGGGACAGTGGCGTTGACTTACACTGGTGTTGTTCTTGTTGTTGCTACCAAAAAGGTTAGCTAACACTCTGGTCACGGAAGAATGGCTTCCTGGTCCGACAATGTCGACGAATGCCATTTGACCAAATATGGAGGGGACCAAGACACCGCTGACTTACTGTAGGATTTTATGCTGGAAACCGACGACAAAGTTAGCGGACAACTCCAAATGAACCATCCAAGGGGCAACGCAGCTCCTTGTGAAGTGGCAGAGGGTCACATACGTTTGGTCGGATTGGTACTTGAAGAGGAAAAGAAGACTACATTATGGGCTACCAGCAGTATCTACTCTATCTATTCTACGGGAGTTCGCCGAACGCGACCGAGTCGAGCGCTAGGGCTGCTCTTTCACTGAACATCCGCGCAAAATGATTGTCAGCTAAATTTCAGGGAGTAACGGTTCACTCGCTGGGATGTCAGGGAAATTTGGTTCTGGTTATGCCTCACACCCGACGGACGCCCTTAGTCTAATACACATATGGCCTGTATTAGTGAAATGCGATGTTGCGGACCAAGTAAGAGAACCAAGTAAGAGCGTTGTCCAATGACTTATTCTAACCTCGAATGCTGGCTTGCTCTCCTGCCGCCAATTACACCGCGACCCGTCAAGGCTACATAGGTAAGTAGCGTAAAAGTCAGCCCCTATAGTCGAAGGCACGTTCTCGGTAAGCAAGCCATCAGCTTCATCACCTCAAAGCAGAGAGGGACACGACTTGCCTTCGGAAACTACATGCAGTATCCGAAAGACGAGCATGGGAAGTCCCAACGTTAGCTCTCATGCGAACCGATGAAGAAGGATCATGTGAAGCTGAGGTCTCAAAGAATGGGTGGCTCTATTGATACCGTGACTTCTGCAATATAATGAAAAAGACAAGTAAGATGGAAGTAGAGTCAGTCACGACAGATTACGAAAAAAGGAAGGACCTATCCTTGGATGATGCTACAGCGATATGGAATCTAGCGAATTCGGGGCTAAAGTCTCAAATCCATCAACCGACAAGGGCTGGCTAACAGGTGCCTGAGCTGTCGGCAGGGCTAATTAGATGATCAACAACTAAAATAACAGTGCGGCCCGCCATGGGGTCCTTTTGAATAGGTATGCTGCGCCCAAACCTAGAAGGGGGTTCAAGTTGAGATAGAGGAGGCAAATTGAAGAGAATAAGGTGTTGGATTCTTACAGTCCCCCTGCTTTGAATGTGACCAAGAGTTTTGATAAGTAAGACAGGTGTATATGATATGGCATCCTTAGGAACGGTTACATCTAGGGATGTCTCACACGTCATGGGTACAAAAGGGCCTAGTACGGCAGAACCCAACCCACAGTCTCCCGCAATCGTGTCCGAGCTCTAGTGCATAGAGAAGTACGGTCTATGCAGACTGTCCGTCTGGGCCACTCATCTACCTGAATCTCTGGAGCTTTCATCAAGTATCATTCTCTGATTTATCATTTAAACTTCTTTGGCAATTCGCGCAGTGTGCAACGGTATCGCTCTTTGCATAGGTATGAGACTTCAGCACCTAATGAACACTCATAGTACGCGCAATGTTTGACCAATGACATGTCCCTTACAAACCGCATCCGTCGCTACGCGCTGTGAGGAGTAGAGGCATACATCTTCGGGCCCAAAGCTACCTGGGTACATCCGGTACCTAGGTCGCAAACACCGGCCTTTGCTGTATTTTGCTCCCTGCCGACAACTCGGACGATTTTATGGACATACAACCAATGATACTAGACCTAATCAGTTCATTCGGTTAAGATAGCATAAGTGTCCTCAAATAATGCTGCTTCAAACTTCGCACATTTTGTCCAAATACCTCATTCAAGCCAGTTTGACAGAAGGATCAATGGAAAGGGTTCAAACTGAGATTTTGAAGAATTAGGCAATATGAGGTTAATTTCTAAAAGCTTGGTTCTGCCCGGCGAATCCCAGAATCTTTGATTAAGGCCTATTCTGAAAAACTTTGTCTATGCTGACTTGTGGGGTTACCGCCACAGCTTCCTTCAGATCAGTTTTTAGGTGTTAGAATTTAATAAAGCTATTATTTAATGAACTTGAGTCGCACCCTAGTGTTGAGTATATGGCTTGTGTTTTTCGAAGAAACATTGAAAATGAGGGATGAATGAGCGAGTTAGCACTCATTTCGACCACTTCCATGATGGCGGGCTACGCTACCGAAGGGGGGGGCTTCATTAGTATAACGGACTCCGACAATTGTTTCGCGTCAGCATGAGTGTCAGCACTAAAATGATCAGTTGCAAAGGTTTATACTATCTCGGCACGGAGTGCTTTTTAGACTGTTTGGGCGACTGTAATGTATCAACAGGTATTGACGTAAGGGGGCCGACTCTATTAGCAGTCAAACAAGGCAGATGGAAGTAGCGACACAGGCTACACTAGGGCTTACATGCTATCGCTGAGAATCATGAGTGTTTAAACCTTCTTTATCAAAGTTGTGACAAATCGACGCCACAGAGGACTTCGTACGCAACAATACAAAGTAGAAACAAGCCGTTGTTCTGGGACCAGCCGAAATACAGACGAAACGTGTATGTTTGAGTTTCCACCCAATCTGACGTGGTTTTCCGTTAAAACAGACAATTGCAGACAGGTAATTGAGAAGTGAGTAATATAAAATGGCTCACTCATCCCCCAGTTCCCCCATGCTCGGGCCCCTTTTGTCTACTCATATCTCGCAGAAACGACGAGACTTTCCAGACTGGCTCGACCTGGCGAAACATTATTCCAGCCCGTTGAAAAAAGTCAAACCGACTTTCGATATCCTTCCACCCCCTGCGGAGACTGACGCCGATCCTCGTCCCTCTCCATCGCCGACCATGGCCGAGCAGATCACCGAAAGGATTTTGGCGCGAAAACGTCCGTATAAGCCCAATAACGAAGAGCGAGACCTCTATTACTACGGTCTGGCGGGTAACCCTCGGCTCATTGCTCGAACGAGCTGCGATGTTTGGGTGAAGCCTCAACGCCTCTCTCATGATTGGCAGCCTCGACTTGAGCAACGCCGCAAGCGCTACGGCGCAGTTCGAGACGGAGACCCAATCTCAGCCAAATGGACTAGAGATTTCTCCATGTCAATTATGCAAGCTCTGGAGCCGAATGCTTGGAGCTTCTTCTTCCCCATCCGGATTCTTCTTCAACCAGATACAGAGAATCCCAATCAGCCTGACAACAGGGAAGAACCTGAAACAGCACAGCCAATAATTCTTCTGGTAGCTGTGCCTCCGGATACTATGGAGTGGGAAACTGGCATCGATGTCGCTCTTCGATGTCGCAAGTTACTTCGAGATCAAGGTATCATGATAGAGGTCGAAATTCGCGAAGGCATCTTTGCGAGCAATGCTGCTTCGAGTGAACTCGAAGATCTGGTGGATCCCGAATCGTGGTCTCAATCTCAACACCCTTGGGCCAAGCAAGAACTCCTACCTTTATTATCATATCCAGGGTTCCCCCTCACGTATCTTGACGAAAATCATAGTTATGGGACGCTTGGACAATACCTCACCCTTGGCGATACCGACGACGTGTATGGCCTCACGTGCCGGCACGTTGTTGTTCATCAAGACGAGCCCACAACGAAAAGCTGCCATCAGTTGACGTTAACCAACAACGAAAGGCAGCAGCACGTTCAAGCAACAAACGTGGGCGTTGAGGGAATTATCAAAAAACTAAAAGACTGTCAAGCGTTTTTGGACCAGACAATCCAACGCCTTAGGGACAAGCAAATGAAATGGGAAATGGTATACCAACACGAAGCTGCGGACAACAAGTCGAAGGAGTTCACTGATGAAGACGAAAAAACCCTTGCAGTCCAAGACGCTCGGATCAAGCACATCCAGCGGGTCGTTGATGCCTTGAAGTGCATTTCGAAGAAAGAGGAAAGAATCATCGGCCATCTCGTTCTTCATCCACCGCTTGAAGTGAAATCTCAACCGCCAGGGATTGGGTATCTTAGGGACTGGGCTCTCGTTAAAATGGACGAAGCAAAGTATCCCAATGGATTTAAGAACCAGGTTTATATCCCGCCCTATTCGCCGGTTTTCCCCATGTGCTCGCTTGAGCAGGCTGGTTTTCTGCAGCTCGTTCCTCAAGACGAGGACAAAACCACAGTCAAGAATCGTTCCAGTGAGGCTTCTATTTCCGAAAGCGAACGAAAACAGTTGAAAGAGAACGATACCTATAAACAAGCGGTTGCCAAAAAGGGTGCTACAACCGATCTAACGCTCGGGGTGAGAAGCTCTATAGAAGCTGTAGTCCGAGAACCCGGGCAAGACGGCAAACTCGACCATACTTGGAAGCTGCTCGTACTACCGTGGCATGATTCTTCCCACTTCACCAAACCCGGAGACTCCGGGTCTGCCGTCTTTGACACAAGTGGTCAGGTCATCGGAATGGTCGTTGGTAGAACCAGCGTGATGAAGAACGACGGAAAGCGATGGAGGGGACTGCCGGTGTCTAGCGAAAGCCCTGATCGTGGCAGAGTCCTCAAAATCCATCTTGGGAAAGAGGTCAGTCCAGACGAAGCACCCACTGCTAAGGGTAAGGACGTACATCAGCTCGACAATGACAGGTTGGACAACGAACATACAGATGTCACTTTCGTGTCCCCGATTGAATGGGTCTTCAAAGATATCGAGGAATTCACAGGTCGCAAGCCTCGAATGTGTTAGCCATGAGGTGGAGACCATGACAGCCTCTCGCATTCTGACGCCCGAGGTACTTAAAAGACCCAAGGGAGAGGATCCTGGAGGGTAGAAATCAAGTGCATCGGCTCTAAGAGACCTTTCATATGCTTTCAAGATGACAGAAGCTATGAACACATTTTCTACACTATCCAGCTCAGAAGAGACCGTGAGTGTGTGCTCTATCTAAGTGGCAGAAGCCACGATTTAATTATCTTGGATCTATAAGTGACAGCCCCTTGAGGCTACTTAGGTTATGATCACTGGGCTCGGAAGAAGTCCGTTGCCCTTTGAGAGAAGGGCTTTTTTTTTTTTTGGGGGGGGGGGGGGGGGGGTGAATATTTTATTGTTTAGAAAAACACAAGAAAATAAAATTAAAATTGCCCCAACCGGCGGGAGATAACATTGGAAACAAAGGGTATAAAAAAACCATAA
>MU388884.1:166154-237906 GCA_022578795.1 Xylariaceae sp. FL0255
CACCCCCCCCCCCCGCCCCCCCCCCCCCCCCCCCCCCCCCCCCCCCCCCCCCCCCCCCCCCCCCCCCCCCCCTCTTAGATAGGCTTTAGACTTCCTCGAGAAGATCCTATTCCATAGGCCGCAAGCGGCGGGATATAGCCTTGGATACCTAGGTTAGAATCAAACCTGAAATTTTTTTCAAGTGAACTCTCAATGGTCTGACTCTCGTGAAGATGATTGTAGCCCTTTTAAGGTCTAAATTTGCGTGTATCCATCTGACTTTGACTGTGTACCTAGTCCTGTATATCGAGCCATTGTGTCGTTGCCCCTCGGAGTCTAAAAAGTCCATTGCCGCTTCTGCATCCAGTGCTGTCATCTTTGGGGCGCTAATGGGGACTACTGACGACGACACCCACTGATTCTTTCAGAGCCTGGATAGTCTATCTGTGCCGCTACGAGTCAGAATTCGGCATTTTGCCTCTTTCGGTAATAGCCCGTCTTAGGCAACGAAACAAAACAGGTCTCAAAAGACAACTTCCATATACTGGTAGTAAAAAAGAGGTATCTGGTATGTAAACGGCTTCTATATAAAGTGACATGCCGATTCACTCACATTCTAGCTCGATATTAAGAATAGGTCAATGCTAATTGATTGAGCACGCCCTGGAAGCATACTACACCACCCCCACTTATTACACTTGATTGAATCATGTCCACACCAATATTCCTAATCCGAGAAGCAAAAGAGTCGGACGGCCAGTTCCTCGCAGACTCATTCGACTCCTCCGTTCGACATCTAGCCACTATCGGCAGCATTGGTCAATGGGGCACCGAGCTCTTTTCCCAGAGACAAAATGCCTCTAATGATAAGGATGAGAAAGTTGTTCGACAAGCCCTCAGGTACATGAGTACAGGGGAGGGAAAGCCCGTCTGCGTCTACATTGCCGAGGTAGAGATTCCCTCATCCGCAGTGAAAGAACTCCCTGAATCCGTACATACACGAACAGACAACGAGGGGAAATTTTTCCTCGCTGTAGGCACCGTACGTCTTTCGGATGACTTCATGCCGGACTACGTCCGGGCCTTTCTCCATCAAGATAAACTCAAGAATGAGCTCGACGGGAAGAAGGACTATGTCTGGCTCGAGGCCCTTATCACGGATTTCCGAACGGGTAGTTGGAGGAAAGGTGCTGGCGCGGCTTTGATCAGATATTCTGAGGAGTATTGTCGCCGAAAATCTATGTCGACTCTCTATGTTGACTCCTGGGCGGGAAACAATGGAGCGCTTGTCAAGTAATTCTGTCTCTATTTCTTCCTTCTGGGAGTGACGTGGGAAATCATGTCTGACTGACTTGAATGTGTGTAGATATTATGAGGGTCAAGGTTTCTCCGTTATTGACTTCTTTGAGGGTCCGAAACCGGATGGCTCTGTGTGGCACGGGGCTATATACAAAAAAAAGGTTATCGTCGAAGACAGGAATGAACGCAACTTGGAGTATTGATGGATTTGGTGTTCTACTCATGCCCCAGCTTGGTCGGAACAACTGTATTAGCGGTTTGTTGAGGGCATTGGTAGTGTGTCCAGTCCGCCGTTATGCAAGTGGTTAAATTGAGTGCTACTTTGCTTAACTATCCCTCGTTTTCAATGTATTTTCGAAGAGCACGGCACGATGCTCAATAATGGAGCTGTGTTCGAATTTATTGAACGATAGCGATATAGAGTTCTGACGTTAGAAGACTGACCTGGACCCCGTCATATTCAATGAAATAGGTGGTGGTGGTGTGGTGATAACTATATGAGACTTGTTATATAAGCGAAAGCTCGTGGCATGTTTGCAGCATGATGCATGAATTAGGTAATGTGTGTGGTCACATATTCCCCCAGCGATGGAACGAGACAACTCATCTTTGCACCGTCATCTTCTACGCCAGTTGAATACCAATCACACCGATAACAAACCCCTGTACCTAATGACTTCAGCAACCTCGTTTATAAGATCATGGCACTTCTCTCCGGTGTCAATTATGCGAAAGTGACCAGTCTACGATCTATGTACACAATGTTGCTGAAGGACGACGACGACGTAATTGACAACCCTTCCACTCATGACGATCGTGCGGACGAGACCAATGAAGTTGTATCACCTAGCAAACCGAAGGGCTACCGTGACAGGTATATCGGCTCGCTTGTGTTCAATTCAGCGGCTTTCGCACTACCAGCTTTCTATAGCACCCTGGCCAAGCTATGGGTAGCCGACATCGACGCGTCGATGGTCGTGACTACGGACGTCTACACATATCTGAGCACCGCGACAGAGGCCATCAACGAAGGCCTGCCCAGAGCAGCTTGGAACATCATCGGTGACAAGTCATCGCGTGGTTCAGGGAAGCGGTTTCAGCAAGCCCATACACTGATTTTGTTTTAGGCAGTGGTCGGATTGGTCTTCAGTGTCGTGTTTCTGGCCGCCGCATCATCTTTCGCCAATGGATTCGTTCCAGTGGAAATAAGGAGTGCCAGCTTGACATACGTTCGCATCGAGGCTTTCACTGTGCTCGCTGGCGCTATCGAAACGGCGGTGGCGGCTGCCACAAGAGCTCTTGACAAGCCAGATGTGCCGTTCGTTATCAGTACTATCAGGTTCGCTGTTAATATCGTGCTTGATTTGCTGATCATCTCCCGTTTTCATGTCGGTTCTTTCAAGCCGACGGTTAACATGCAGGCCATCATTCAGCCCGTATGCAGCCTCGCCGGTGCATTTGCTGGCCTTGCTTATTTCCTTGTGTCAAATTCTCTCGCTGCTTATCGCCAGAGGGGTCGGGCAGAGCAGGACTATAACAACAGTTCGGACATTCAACCACTGGAAGATCTCCGTCCCGCCTGGCGTGCTCTTACTGTCCTCCTTCGTTCGGGCCTGATCACTTTTGCCGAGTCAGCGATCCGTAACGCACTCTATCTCTGGCTTGTCACCACCATCGTCGCTCTCGGCACGACATACGCCACCGCCTGGGGCGTCTTCAATACCATCCGCTGGGGTCTCGTCATGGCGCCCGTGAACGCGCGCGAAGCGCCGTCTCTTCGATTCATCGGCCACCAATGGGGATGATGGCGAAGCTTAAAGGCGCGAATAACTGACAACCTCGAGCTATGTGGAGAGAGCTACTTGCCATCGTGCGCCCGGCCCTTTTGTCGTTCTCAATTGCCCTCGTGTTCGAGGTGCCAATCGCCATTTTTCTCTCTCTCTTCGGCGCCAGGCCATTTGCGCTGTATATCAGCGGATCTAAACAGGTTGCCGACGTCACGGCCTACATGTGGCGATCAATTGATTGGTGTTACATATTCTATGTCTCGTCGACACAGCTGGCTACTGTTCTGCTCGCGACGCCGACCTGAGTGGTATCTTTATCAGCTATCCAGGCTCGTAGGCGTCGTCGTCAGGGGTCCTCATTAGGGCCTTGGCATGCTATAACTGTCTTGCCAAGTTACTCGAACATTTGTTTACGGAGCAACATAATATCAAAACGTTGTCCGTCCGTGCCGGATGGCGACTCTCGTTGTGTTGTCTGCTAATTCCCAAGAACCCCGCTATCGTTACCCCTGTTGACAGCGCAGGATTCTGTCTTAGGTGGGTGTCGTGCGTGACCTCTGTTTGGGTCGCTCTACAGGGGTCGCTCAATCAGCATACCATGCCACCTGAAATAGGAAAGACATCAAGACGCCATCTTACAATGCGAATGACTATACTAGATGGTTTAGTTATTCAAAGATGATTCTATCAGATTTACGAGGCCGTGACAGAGGCTAGCATTCATATTTCACAAGTAATCAGGACAAATGGTCAGCTGTGAGCACTTTACGCGCTCCCATGAGCAGATATGCCGCGCAAATCTGAAGACGTCGCGAGGACGGGTGGCCAACGAAAATACGACATTGATGGTATTTGACATGCGTGCCAATGTCTATAAAACCAACGACTGGCCGTCTATTACATTGGTGATGTATCTGCTTCTATATGCGCTCTTACCTTCAATATCTTAATAAGTCATAACAATAGCGACGAGGAGTTTCTCTCAACTGCCAAAACTACTCAAGATGAAGTACATAACCGCCACCACCATCACCACTGCTCTACTATGCGTAGACCTAGCCTCAGCAGCCAAATTCACTGAGGCCAGACGAGCCCGTCATGCCGAGCGTCGTGCTGCTGGTTCTGCTATCCGTAGCTCAGCTCCCAAGATCCCTTCCACAGGTCTCAACGCCGTCCAGCAGATGCAAATCGCCTCCAACGGGACCGACAGGAATGTTGAGTACAGCTCTAACTGGGCCGGCGCAGTTCTCGTCGGCTCCGGCTACACCTCCGTGACCGGAACATTTACCGTGCCTACGCCATCCGGCGAGGGCGCCGCTTCGGCTTGGGTGGGGATTGATGGGGACACAGCCACGAACTCGATTCTTCAGGCCGGGTTGGATTTTTACTCGGAGGATGGGGAAGTAAGGTATGACTACAGACTAAGTCATCTCACCAAGCCGATTTTCCTGCCAAATAAATCTTCAAGGACCGGCTTTTTCTGACAAGGTCGCAACATAGCTTTGACGCTTGGTACGAATGGTACCCGGACTATGCCTGTGAGTTGTCATCATCGCGGACCTCACCTATCAACCTGGTGGCATTATTAACACGTTGACTTTCAATCATCAGATGACTTCACAGGGATAAGCATCTCCTCCGGCGACCAAGTCAAGGTGACCGTGACAGCCGACACAACCTCCAGCGGGACAGCCGTCATCGAGAACCTAACCACAAACCAGACCGTGACGCACAGCTTCAGCGGGGAGTCCGACTCACTGCAAGAACTCAACGCGGAATGGATCGTGGAAGATTTCGAAGAAGGAAACAGTCTGGTTGACTTCGCCGACTTTGGTACTGTCACTTTCACCAACGCTGTCGCTACGACGAGCTCGGGCAGCACGGTCGCAGCAGGTGATGATAACGGCGAGTTGACCATCTTGGATATTGAGCAGGATGGAACGGTTCTGACGAGCGTTAGTGTTGAGGGCGATTCTGTTACTGTTAAGTACCTCTCATAAGTAGTAGATTATATGTTAGGTACTTGGGGTTGAGCCTTTTGGTGGTTTAGAGATGTGGAAGGGAAGTTTTGGCCCGAGGTTGGCCGCTGGAAGTGCTGAAATAGATTAGATATCAGCGAACAGCATGTGATAGACGGGCGCTAGTATAGAACAGTTTATCATTTTCCTCCTGCTTCTTCCCGGTAATCAAGAAATCTGCCTTCATTCAGTAAATACACATATTTCACCTGATGATCGATTTTAAAAGAACCAGAAACTTCAGTTTTCTCGTGATGCTGGTCGCGTGCAATTGGTTTGTCATACTGCTGTATCGCTGGGCGTTTTCTGAAACAGGGAAGTTGGAGCATACATCATCAGAACAGAGCGGGGTTCAGGTACTTCGGTAGTCCGGGTGGTCGGACGTATACCTTACGAGTAGGGGACCCTGAGGAGACCCGATATACAGAGAGGTGGTATCTGGCAAGCCTGCAGAAAACAAGAATAATTGCAGGGGTGATATGACCTGTTTTTCTTCCACGGAAGATTAGACATTCGAACGTCAAAGAAAAAGGTCTCATCGGGAATCTCTGTACATCTAACTTTCATCGTTATCTCATCTTATACCGACACTTCATCATCTCGGTGTAACTGATAATTCGTACTTCAACATGAGGGCGTCCGATCTGACCCAGCACCTGCTTGCGAGCATGGCGGTGCTGAAAGACCAAGCTCAGGATTGGCTGCTTGACAAGACAGTGGGCTGGCCCGAGCAGCCCACCATTAACAAGATCGACACGCATCATCACTTTGTCCCACCATTTTACGCGGAGGGTATGTAATTTTCTGATACAACATGTTCTATCTTGCCTTAGTCTATTAAACTCAGCTGACATGTCATCATAATAGCGATTTCTCGGAATGGAGGTGAATGCTTACCATTACCGCCAACTTGACATGCGATGATTTTCAAATCGCCATAGAAAAACGATGATATGGATCACTTAGGCTAACCCATCCCCCGTTTCATCGTATCATAGGCGACCCATCCGCTTGGTCAACCCCAGGCTGGTCATCCACAGCCTCCAAGCTCTTGATGAAGCGCATGGGCATCAAAACGGCCATCTTGTCCGTCTCGGCGCCCAGCTCGATGATAATCTCTGACCCGGAAGCCCAACAGGAAATAACGCGCAAGATGAACGAGTACGCCGCAGCCTTACGGGATGAAGACCCGTACTCCTTCGGCTTTTTCGCGTCTCTCCCGGACATCCGGAACTCATCAGCGGCGGTCGAGGAGATTCGGTACGCGCTGGATGACCTCGGCGCCGATGGCGTGACGCTGTTCACACGGTACGGACCCAATTACACGTACCTCGGGCACGCGGAACTCGATCCCGTCTGGGCGGAACTCAACCGGCGAGAAGCCGTCGTGTTCGTGCACCCCACGAACCCGGTCGACTCAAATCTCGTCAACCCTTTCCTCCTACAGCCCGTGATTGATTATCCGCATGAGACGACGCGCGCGGCGATGGATATGATTACATCACGGACGCTGCTAAAGTATCCCGACGTCAAGGTTATTCTCAGCCATGCCGGCGGGGCGCTGCCGTATTTGATCAGCAGGATTGCGACGCCGTTGAGGAAGACGCCGGACATTGCGGCGAGGTGGAAGGCCGGGGCCGATCATCAGGATGTGATGAGGAGTTTCAAGAGATTTTATTATGATATTGCGTTATCGTCGAGTCCGCAGGTTTTGGCTGCGCTGCTGGCTATGGTTCCGCATGATCATATACTATATGGGGTATGTTGACTTGCTTACTTACCCGCTTACTTGTCCTATACCGCTTTCGCGCATGAGAGACTGACTTGAAAAATGCAAACAGAGCGACTTTCCCTATGCGCCCGCTCCCGCTTACCCTGCGTTCTTGGAAGATTATGAGAGCGCGGATATTTCCAGTGGCGTTCGGGATAAGATCAACTTTCAGAACGCCGAGGCACTGATACCTCGGCTTGCTAAGGAGCTATGTGCCGTGTAGTGGCTTGCCGTCAATATCTCATTTGGCAACTAGCTTCCGATGAAATCGGTTGCTGGATGGTGGTCCAGCATCAGCGAGATTGGGAAGGGTTAGGGATCCGTAACATCGACCCGCTCAGACGCCGCTGCGCTCGGATTGCTTGACAAGGCGAAAGGATCAAAATTGGAACAGGAAAGTCGATTCCTCATGTTTGGATTATTTCTCCGCATCATGTGTTCAGTTCTTTTGCTTCGTAATTGGTTGTTTATGTCCAAATCGAGCATGACTGCGCCAGCCCGATTGGAGCTGTATACAACGTTATTATGCCTGAAGATTACCTAGCTTTACCTGAGAGGCACCTAGTCATAATGCCACTCCAACTCCTACACTTATTTACGGCCTCAAAAAAAAAAAAAAAAAAAAAAAAAAAAAAAAAAATCACCTATCAGACTTTTGTCATGACGCCTCTACGAGACCTTCACGGAACCATCACGAAGTTAATCAAGAAAACTCGATTATATTTACCTTAGAGCAGTGACCGCGGGCCACATCCAAATCTGTATATGACAAGTGGGATCACCGTTTACACCGTTATTCTTTAATAGCTACTCTACCAAGGGGCCCTGATATTACCTTAATGAGGTTATATCTTATGGTGTATTAATCATCCGCTGGCAGGCCGCGCTGCATTATACAGAGTACATCTCAGTCCTTTTTATATACTACACCTACAAGTGTGTGCATGTTTGTTGACAAATCAGGCTATCGCCACTGGTGGCTGCTGAATTGAGGCCACCGCCACTTCCAGTGTGAGTTCAAGCCGTGCGTTGTGTAGTGTTCCAGGGGGCTGCAAGCTGAATCCTGGTTCTAAGATACGACTTATAAATTCAAATCACCAGAAACAAGTACATCTACCTAAACACTTCCCATTTGGCAGAAATCCGACCCAAAATGGTGTAATTAGAAGGATTGGGATAATCGTTATGAAATCCTCTATATTTGATTATGTGATACTCGATGTGCAGGGGGCATCAGCGTGTTTATGGACAAACAATCCTCGCGACATCCTCAGATTGCGCGGCATCTCTACTCATAGGAGTGCACATGTGCTTAGAGCTCCGAAAGGGTTGTGAATTATCGAAATATATCTCCTGGCGCGGCCGTCTAATAAAATTGATGCGATCACCTTCGAGTATATAGGTACCTAGTCATTTTGCATTGTAAAGATCGTGTGTTAATTCTTGCCCGTATCTGGCGGCATGGTGTGCTGATTAGCGTAATACTGTTGAGGATCCTGAATAGCAGGTCATGCACGACACTATCCAAGACCGCCTTAATGACATAGGACCCTCGTCTTGTCTTGTATGTTAGACCTTCAACAGGGTGATAAGGGCGATGATGGTGGGGTTTTTAGGGAGTTGTTTGCTGTCTGCTATCTTTGATTCCCTATAATAGTCCGCGGCTGTCCGAAATACCTGGGCAGTCAGATATAATTTGTTTATTTAATTTGTCTATAGTGATAACTGAGGGGTATTTCATGAAGAATGATGTGAGATTCAGAACTCTATGATACAGGTACAGAGTGGTATTCGGTTGTGTGATGATGAGCAATCCGTCATGAAATTGGGCCGTGTGGTATGATATGTTTAAAAGACAGAGTCGAGGGTGGGAGTCGAGCGGCCCCGATCACCAACCTCCACGGCCCCCTAATCCCCAACTCATAGAACTCCAGAAATTGTTCATAGGCATCGTTCCAAGTATGTCAGTACTGATACCCGGCCAGCTGTCAATATCACTTAATTGCGCCAGGTTCCCCATCTCGAAGGGGAAGTTCGGCGGCATCGTAGCCGTAACGGCACTTAGCGGAATGTCGTACATGGCATTGAGGGGTGGTATAGGGGTATTATTCTCGCTCGTTCCCTCGTCCTTTGACGCTTGCGCGTCAGCCGCTGTTCGTGCTAGTACCTCCTGAAGCCTAGAAATGATAGGCGGGACCGTAATAGGTGTTCCAGCATCTCGTGCAGCTGTCTCACATGCTTCCCAGGTTTCCATAATGATGCCGGAAAATAGGATGATGAGGTGTGAGTCATTCGTATTGGAGAACCTAGCCATGTGATTTTCGCTCATCAACTGCCATGCCCGATCTGCTTGTGGCCCGAGGGGTTTTCTCTTGACACATTGCGCGAGGTGGATGTATGCTGGAGCAGGGAAGAAAAAGCTAGTCAGCCATGTAAATCCTTTAGTCAGCTCCGACGACATGACCTTGGTGTCGTTTTCTAGGATGGTAAAGGCGAATGACATGGCCGCAGCTCGCTGGGCTTCGGTGGGTTGGCGCGGAGACGACGAGGATGGGAATGCAAAGTAAAAGTTGACCAGTCGATATTTAGCAAGCCATCCTCGCGCTGTACACAAGGTCATCAGCTCTAATCGGTTTTCCTCGTCAAAGGAGGGGAAATATTTCTCCTCTAGCAGCTGCTCGAGTTTCGACAGCTCATCCGGTTGAGCTGTTGCAAGAGGCTTCAAGGTAGGATAAGCGAACTCTAGGTGAAAGGCACTATGGCGAACAAACTGAGCGATCTCACTGCGGACGACGCAGAAGATGGCCTCGGTCGGCTTCGGAGCCGGGGCAGGCACGAATTTGATGTCGACACGGAGCTCCGAGTCGCTGATATTCAGGGGTATTTTACAGTTCCAGCCGGGAATAAGGGTAGATGACTTGAAGTCTGTGAGTTCTGACATGCGGGCGTCGAAAGCGGCGAGGGACCACCAGAGGCGACGACGCATCTCGGCCTCATGAGCATTGCATTTACAGTTGATGGTCTCGAGGTGTATGCCCATGCGCTGCGCGATGCGCATCAAAAGACCGAGAACGGAAGCCACGGAGCGGGGATCGGTAGATTGGCCGGCAGACAGCTATTCACCGTCAGTTGATCAATTTTCACAACGAGCTATGTGACAAGCATTACCAGGTAGAGGTATGCAGCAGTCAGGCAATCCCGATCACTTGTGCGGGTGTATCCGCAATTTAAGAGAGCCTCCTGACATGCCAGATGATATTTGGACAGTATGGTGGGCTTGTCCTGACCAAATATGTGATGGCACTCATGGTCGGAAAGGCTCTTGATGGAGATGCAGTAAATGCTGAACATGAGAGCCTCAAGAGGGGCAGATACGTCTGCCAGCTTGGTCATGGCATCGACGATACGGCTCTGCAAGCTCGGACTGTGTGTGACTTTGAGCAGGGGGTCCACATTGTCTAGGTAGACTTGCCAAAGCCTGAAAATGATGGCAGGGTCGGGATGAAAGGTACAGAGATCAACCGGGGTGGCGCGCTGACCAAGCAGGAGATGGTCACCGTCTTTGTATACGGTATCCCATATTTTAGCTATGGCCGCGATCCGACCTTGGCTGTGCAGGACTTCACTGCCATCATGATTCTGAGGGGATGAGAAGTATGATCAGCGAGGCAGAGGTTACATGCAGGTATGGAGGCGTACCAGTAGATATAAGTCTTTCAGTAGATCTCTGGGTTGGGGTCAGTGGCGTGGATGTGGATATGATGAGAATTACGTGTGCATGCGTACTTTGGGCTAGAGTATGATGATGGCTCGCGGGCTGAACTGGCTGGGGAGTGCTCATCCAAGTCTCCGTCATCCTCATCAAGGGAAATATCGCCATGGGATGAGTGAAGAGGTTGAAAGGGGATGTCGTGTTCCCTGAGCAGAGCCTCGTAATGGCGGAGGCGATCGAGTAGAGCGCGCTCTGGAAACCTCCGTTTGCGCGGAGCTAGAGAGGCGGCGACGCAATTTGTGTCAGATTTGACACCTGGTGGAAGATGTTATCGGGCTGTCCTATGTGAAAGAACATGAAATATTTACAGTTGCTGCAAGGTGTCTTGCGATTGCACTTGATCTTGCGCTGTTGACAGGGTTCTATTGAGACACATCAATATCAATTGATAACTTGAGGATATGAATAGCTCATGTATACAAGAGGGATGAGCACTCACGACAAGCAAGGACGCGATGAGGCTTGGTTGTTTGATGGGCACTACTATGAGAGGTTGAAGGTTGAGCAGAATTTGTTGGTAACATTCCTTCCTGATTAGAGGGCAAAGACTAAGATAAAGCACATCGAAATGGTATGAGTAGAAGAACGCGATTAATGATTCAATTGATTTAATTTCTTTGATCAGAGAGTGTATGAAAGTGTTGATGGTAGCCTGTATAGGAGGATGAAGAGTCATCGGGACAATTGTCGGGCGGAGTTTCACAACATTCCGACAACCCCTTCCCTGCCTAGTTGTGTTGCAACCCCGATCCAGAACGTACGTAGCCCTAGGTGCTTGCTTGAAGGAATTTCACAGCTGTACAGTCCTATGTCATTCTGATCATTTCAATCGAATAAAGTGTATCGGACCTATTCAAGAAGCTTGGAAGAAGAGTACCTGAAATCTAGAATCGAGGTACCGTAGGTGGTACTGTCGAAAGCATTGGAATGGTAGTAGGCCCAGGCCTTTGTGGTAATCAGGTGCGCTGTGATTGGTTGCCTGGGGGGTTTAGCGCCTGAAATGGGACGTCATAAGTGCTATAGTGCACCCGCAGCCCCCCTTCCCAGACACAAACAAAGCACAGCACCCTCGACAACATTAGAGCCATTCGCCCACACCACGCACCTCTAAATCACACATCTTCTCTCCAGCAATACCCCACAACCCTAAAGACTAAGCCACTTCGTCTTTCAAAACCAAGAAGATGACTACACCAGCTACCAAGGACTGTTGCGGCGGCAAGAACGCGGGCGACTGCGCCTGTGGTGAGTGTTTTCCTTGTTTACCTTCCTACTTACTCGGGGATAATCTTGCTAACAACAAACATATGACAGCCAAGCAAGCGACATGCTCCTGCGGCAAGAACTCGGCGTTGCAGTGCTCATGCGCCAAGGCAGCGACGGAGAACGACACTTCGGGCGACCGATGCCAGTGTGGCAAGCGACGGGCGGGCCAGTGCACATGCGGAAACCAGCAGAGCGCGACCAACCCGAACGAGACAGATTTCACTACCAAGAAATAGACGCTATATTCCCAGACTCAAGAGAAGACATGATTGGCGTTGGGGATGATTCGGAGTTCGGACAGTGGCTATCGGGTTCAGAGGGGAACTCTTGACTGATTATGGCTATGGTAGTTGTACAGCAGGACTGACTCGGTACATCATTTGTCAAGCCAAGACAGAGGAAATGAACATTGTTCGAGTGCGTATATGGCCATCAAAGTGTGCATGTGCTGTATGGATATGAAGCAGTAGAATTGAATGTTGGAACCGGACAAACAATACAAGTAGTAGGCAGGCTACTCAAGTTTTATTCCGTGTTGACTTTGTTGCGTGTTATTACACCGCTTTCAGTTTTTAGCCGGCAGAAAAAGAAGGCGTTTAGACAAATGTTAATCCGTAGACCCTGGTTGGTTGGGCGGTGTGATTTTTGTATTGTAGGACGAGCAGATATCCCCCCCTGTCACCTGAGTGGGGCATGAATTGGAATCCCTGAACCCAACCAGAGTTTTTGTTTATTTTAGGCCTGGCAGTTAGTTCACTTAGTAGTAGTAACCACAGTTGCAATCGGAGAAGCAGTGAATCGTCGTCCTACTATGTAGTTTTCTGACCTGTGCAACAAACTCTCTCTTTATCTTCCTATTTTCCATCACCACCAACACTTCCTTTCCATCATCTTATTCTTGATGGTCTGCTTAATCCACTCATGTACCTGAACAATTGATCGAGTACCATTCCTCGGAGACCCAGAAACTACCTAGGTACCAACAGGTCGGCCAACACAAGTCACACCACACACACCAACACAAGTCCAGTTGCGTCTTACAAATTCTTCATACCTCGACGCTTTTGTCCACTATTCCATCCCTCCTCCGCCCATCCCCTCTGACTTCGATACTTGCTTGCTTGCTCCTTCTCTCATCCCTTATCCTCTATCCATCTACATCATACCAAAGTCCACCATGCCTCCCAGAAAAGCTGCCAGCGCAAGTGCCAATGGCGCGAAACCCACACCGAAATCCAAGTCTACCTCAACCAAATCAGCCGCCGCGAAATCATCATCCACTCCTGCTGCTACCAAGTCAAAAGCCGCACCAAAGAAGGCTCCCGCTGCCAAGACTGCTACCAAGAAGAGCGCTACCAAGAGTGCTACCAAGCCCGCAGCCAAGAATTCAGAAATCAAGAAGAACGTAAATGGAAAGCGACCCAAGGACGAAGAAGAGGATGAAGATGAAGATGATGACCACCACCCCAACGGCCTCACCAACGGCGATGCCAATATCCAAAAGGCCCCCCGCCCCATCAAGAAAGCCCGCGTAGTCAAAGAACCCCCTGCTCCCGCCGAGCCTGCTCTCTCCGCCTGGCGCAAACACGTCGTCCAGAAGCGACGCAAGGCCACCCCCGTCGACCTCCCTGTCCCTACCACTCCTCTCGACATCTTCGTCTTCGGCGAGGGCAGCTCCGGCGAACTCGGCCTCGGCAGCAAGAAGTACAACGGCAAGAAGACCTTAGACGTCAAGCGACCTCGCATCAACCACAACCTCGACGCCGAAAAGGTCAAAGTTGTCGACATGGCCTGCGGTGGCATGCACTCCATCGTCTTGACCCATGACAACCGCGTCCTCACCTGGGGTGTCAACGACGACAAGGCTCTCGGTCGCGATACCACTTGGGAGGGCGGCGTGAGGGATGTTGACGACGAAGATTCTGACGATGACGAAGACGACGACAGCGGTGTCAACCCTCTCGAAAGCACCCCTACCCAGATTGCTGACGGCGAGTTGCTCCCCGAAGACCGCATTTGCAAGGTCGCCGCCACCGACTCTGCCTCCTTCCTCCTCACCACCGACGGCTTTGTCTTCGGATGGGGCACCTTCAGAGGCGCAGACGGCGTCATCGGCTTCACCGAGTCCATCCGGGTCCAACCCACCCCTATGCTCATTGAGCCCCTACAAGACATCACCGACATCGCTTGCGGTTCCAACCACGTTGTCGCCTTGGACGTCCACGGCAAGGTCTGGACCTGGGGAAGCGGTGGTCAATTCCAGCTGGGTCGCAAACCCTTGACCCGTCACAGCGGTCCCCGGGCCACCCTCAAGCCCGAACCTTGTGGCATGTTTGGCAAGAGGCATTTCGCTGTCACCATCGCCGCCGGTTCTTATCACAGCTTCTACATCGACAACCAGCAGCGCGTCTGGTCTTGGGGTCTCAACAACTACTCCCAGACCGGTCACTCTGACGATACCGGCAAGGACGACGCTATGGTTCTGCAACCCAAGCTCGTCGATACTTTGAGGGATAGCAACGTCCAAATCATTTCCGGCGGAGAACATCATACCGTTGCTTGCACCGCAGATGGCAAGCTATTAACCTGGGGTCGCGTTGATGGTCATCAGGTCGGGCAGCCCGAGTCTGTCTTCACCGAGGACAATTCCATGTTTGACGAGGCTGGCAAACCTCGTATCCTAATTACACCTACCGCTGTTCCTAGTATGTTCACTCCTTACACCCCGTTTCTTACTCTATTTGCTCTCACACTAATCGAAATTCACTCTGTAGAAATCAACGCCAAGTATTGTGCCGCCGGTGTTGACACGAGTTTTGCTATTGACGTGAACGGCAAAGTTTATTCATGGGGATTTTCAGCCAACTACCAGACCGGACAAGGCACCACCGACGACATTGAGGTCCCTACCATGATCGACAACTCGGCCGTGCGCGACAGGAAACTCGTCTGGGCCGGCGCCGGTGGTCAATATGCTGTCGTTGCAGCTCACCATAATGATTCGCCCGCCACGAACGGCCACTAGGAGCGGCAAGTGCTGAAGCCTATTAGGAGGTTGAGCATTTCGTGAATGGAGATGAGAGTTTTGGGGTCTGTCTGTTTTACGACAGCTTGTATATGTATATAATCTTTGTATTTCCGCTTCTTTGATCCTTGGTAGAGAGACTAGGGGAGATCTCGTGTGCGGAAGAAGGACACCATTAACTGGGGAGAATTTGCATTGCCTGTCGCATTATAGAGCAGAGCCGCGGAGGACAGATGATCTCATTGACGGATGTTGATGAATGATAGAGGAAGCAGTAGCCGCAGACCGGCGAATCCGGTCTCCTGAGCTACCACATACAACAATTTTGCCAGATTTTTTTCTCTTCCTAGTGATGGGCATTTTGATGTCTTGATTTTATTTCCATTGATACTCCATTCTTCGGGTTTCTTGTTCTGCCTCGCAACATGAAAATGCAAGACGTCGGCTTCATTCCAATATCAATCAAGTCACTGAAAATCGAACACGGGCCGCCATGGAAGTCCCTCCGAAACATAACGGAACTGTACACCTTCAATTTTCCAGAATAGGTAGTCTGGATTCCACATCATTGCCTACCCATTGTACCAAAGGTGTTGGAGATCCCTAAATCTTTCGCATAGAAATGGATCTTTCAGCGCTCGAAGGGCTAAGTATGAATAAGTATAATGTGATTCCACATCATCAGGACGGTGTGGAGCCATAAACATCGTGCCGTGCCCCCGTTCCGGAATCCGAGATTGTCGGTGCCGAATTAGGTATTTACGGTATGGAGCTTCACGGCGTCTTACTCCGGACCCGGCCGGAGTTTTCGATGGTGATGAATTTGGATGATACTAAGACTGAGTTATCTAAGCAGATCAAGCTACTTTAATTGAATAAATATGATCGGTATATAATTCGTAGATATCTCAATACAATTCAAGAAAGATCATGATTCAAGACGGTCATTCCTTGGGATTGTCTTCTGGTTAAGTTATCACTATTTGAATTAAAATCTAAGGACGTTAGCGCCGACCTGTCGCCACAATGGACAAATCCACATCACCTCTCTCAGAAAGAACCACAGGCACCGTCCAAACAGCACCCAATGTAAGGATCCACTACGAAACCTACAACCAGCACTCCACCAACCCCTCCCAGCCCTCACTCATCTTCCACCACTATTACGGTGGCTCGCCGGCGACCTTTTATCAAGTACTACAATCGAACCCCAGTCTTGTGTCTCGTCATGTCGTGCTTTATCATGCGAGGGGCTGGTGGCCTAGTACCGGGCCAGAGGAGGAAGTACGTGGTGATGGTGAGAATGGGAAGAAAGCGTACGGGATCAAGGAACTGTCTGCCGATCTGGCCACCGTGATCAAAGCCACGGGATTGAGCGATCCGGAGAAATGTAAAGCCGGATATGTCATCGTGGGTCACTCAATGGGTGGTAAGATTGCGCAGTACTATGCCGCCACCGCTGCTATTTCATCTTCCAAAAGTGGTAACGGTGGTCTTCGCGGCTTGATCTTGGTAGCACCAGCACCACTGCGCGGAATCGAGCTCCCTCCCGAAGCCAAGGCGCAGCAAAAAGTCGCGTATCAAAGCGACGAAGGCGTGGTATTCGTACTGGACAATGTCCTGACCGCCAAACCAGGCACTCTCAGTCCAGACGTCATGAGGCGTTGTATAGCGGACTCGCGATGCGGGAATCCTGCTGCGACGGTTGCTTGGCCGACTTATGGAGCCGCAGAAGATTATGTCGCTCTGAAGAAGCAGATTTCGGTTCCGGTTTTGGTGCTGAGGGGCGATAGGGATTTTGAGAGGGAGATTGTGGGGGAGCTAGGAGTGGGTAAGGGGTGGATTAACAAGGTTGTGGAGGGTTGTGGACATTTGATTCCTCTTGAAAAGCCGGCGAGACTTGGGGAGGAGATTGAGGCGTTTTTGGAAGGGTTGGATAACAGTATTTAGCTATAGTGTATGTCAAGTTATCCGAATATCAGGTCAAATATGGAGGTACGTGTCGGGGCATCGCATTGAATACCACCTAGCAAAGAGACAGCAACGTTGGGTTACCCTAACCAAGGTATTACGGTGTATATAAGACCTATAGTAACTCGTTACTAGATAGAGGTTCTAGGAGTCGACAAATTGCAGCCCTAACCTCTCCTATATAACACATCCCTATCTGAAGACGTCTATCTACCACCTTACATGCTATTTCTCCCATTCACTTTAGTATCAGATTCTCTAATAATCTCTATACAAATAACTCCAACAAATTGCTGACTGAGATTCAAAAAAAAAAAATCTTTCCGAAACGACAAGGGGACTGTGATGTCTTGGTCGCATAGTGGTGGACAGGTCTCCCTGGCGGGCGTGACGTCGGAGATCCGCAACCAGGTCGGCAGCAGATTGCTTGAGTCCCCGGGTCCTGACAAGAAGACGAGGCTTTTCGCTCCCAGTGAGTACATCCACTTCATTATCGAAGCCCCAATGCCGCCAAAGCTGTCTACCATGAGGCACGTCTTTGCGGGGCGGAACTTCGAATCAGATGTTTTGGAAGGAGCTAAAGCGGTGAGAAGCTTATGTCGGCTCAGGCACAAATCAAATATCGGTTATAAATAGTAAAATCGGGTCCGAGATGAGGGCTTAACACAACCAACACCACTCAAGGGTGAGGCGCGCGAGCCCCTGAAAGGCATTGAGAACTGGAAAATCAATGAATTCTTGTAATTTGAACACTTGTGCATAGAAATTAATATGTGAAAAAGCTCAACGCGAAATCTATTAATTATTTTTCTGGTTGTTGATCACTTTAGGTCTGGTACTTTGCTAAAGCTAAGCTAATTGTGTTGAAAATGCAACGCGTTGTGATTACGTAATCACTACCCCTATTTCAATAGAAGCCATACGAACTTTGATCATCGAAGTGGGGTTATCAATTTTGAGGGCAACTGTCCCTCAACGCGCAGGCTAGGTAAAGAAGCCAGACATCTGCACGGCCTCGGATATATCGAAGGTCTGGCAAGGTTCAATACCTGGTTTCAATACACTCTCTTGGAACAGCTGACATGTTTCTTTTAAAAGGCTGAAGATTGAACAAACCGAGGTATTGTCAGCTGCCAGTCAAAGATATGAGGGACCGGAACATGATGTTGAAGTAAAAGAAATTCTAAGACAATGCGAGATCAATTTTGCTAAGGTAGGACTTACCGCCACAATGTTCGACGCCCCCTTTGCTCCCAGTCTTGAGTGATTCAAAGAGATCGAAGGAGGCGAAACTAACGCTGCGATTGAAAATTGCCATGGTCAGTTTCTCTGAATCCGTAATGTCCATCTTGCCAATCTTAATCAAGCGCCCCAAGGGTGCCCAAGCTTCGAAGCTGGCGCGAAGTAGTTCACCCCTGTCAGGGGATTCAGTACCACATCGACGCCGTGGTGTTCGATATTTTCTGAATTTTGTGTGAGGAATTGGGTACCACGAGAGCTGTAAATGTGTGTCTGGGGGGTTCCGGAGTGTTGCGTAAGCCACTCGCGTTTTTCCTGGGTGCCAGCAGCTGCAAAAAACTGTTGCACCGAGCCAGGTCCCATGGGTTCTTGGGAACCCTTACTCCGATGGTAGGCCCTGCAAAAACAATCATGATATCATAGTGATACTTATTAGCCCTGTATAGATGAGTTTGACTTAGAAGAGACGAACTCGACCTGAGTAAAATGAGGACGTGCGCTTTTTCAGGCGCGGCTTTAACTATGGGAAATAGTCCCGGATTGGTTGTAATCAGGGCCAAAGTATGATACTTGATAGAAGATTCTCAAGGAGCAGAAACTTCAAGAGTAGATAGAGATTCAATAACTAGTGTCTTAAATTGGGCTTTGCTTCCTCGTCGTGCTTCAAAATTCCTTATCAAACGTGCAAGCCGCCTCACTCAGCCTCCATGTCAGAAAACTATCCGGGATCTTAGAGAAACTCGTCTCCGTCCCAAGGCCATCCTTGCCAATGTACTCCTCGCGAAGCAAAAAACAAGTCGCGCAGAACTTCTCACCAAATCGATACTCGCTCGTCCAGGTCCGGCCCTGCGCTCGGTACAGCAGGGACGCAGCCTCGGTGAAATGATCATACGAGTTCGTGTGGTCTTGCCTTGAAGCGATGAACTCTTCGCACAGTGACGTGATGTCCATGCCTGAAACAAGCGGTAGCTCTTCTTCTACTCCCTCTTCTGGCGCCTCTTCTTCGAAGGGTGAGCTATACTCCGACTCGACGCTGTATGGTGGCGGAGAGGGTAAGGCTCCGCTTGCTTCAAGGTATGATGCGCAGGCACAGTTGAACTCATGTCCTGTTTTGGCGCATTCGAGGAATGCGATTCGTGCTGGTGAGACGACGCCAATGCCCAGACTTGAATAATCATCCCCGCAGCCTGAGCATATCAACCCCTCTGTCCCCAGCTTCTCCACATTCTCATCTCCCTTTTCAATCCATTCATATCCTCCCTCATCCTTCCGGGGCAAAGCTGAGAGAAGACTTTCCCTATTCCACTTCTCTTTCTCCAATAACACTTCCAATTCCGACAAGATGGCACTCTCAACCGTGTCCATATTGCTAGGAAACGCGACAGCCCAGGCGCGATATATCACGGGTAATGCTTTCACAAACTGGCTCGGCGTAAGGTCGTCCTGGATCCAGGTAAAGCCGGATATCTGACACAACCTCCCAGCATCAATAACCATCGGCAACAGCTCCCTCTCACTAGCACGGAGAGCAAGCCAGTGAGCGATGCCCGTGGCGTGACTGCTGCTGATTGCCTTCTTCTGCTGCGGGCTGAGTCTGAGGAGTTTCTGCAGGATCTGCTCGTTCCGTTCCTGAACGAGGAAACTTCGCACGGCGCATTGTGTGGCCGTCCAAATGGTCTTCGGACCGAACGCGATGAACTCCTCCGAGGCCGTGGATCGGAGCATCCATGTAATCGCGTTCTCGGGGATTGGAACCTTCTCCTTATTGTAAGATCGTTTTAGTTCCGCGTGAACCGTCCACCCGTCCCCTGATGGATCGGTGAGCTCGAGGCAGTCGTCGAACAGCCGGAGCATGCGGATTTTGTGCTCGGCTGGTAGGTGGTGATTGGCTACTGCGAATATTGTGATCGGTGATCTTTGAGACAAATCACAGGATGAAATTAGTTCGTTGTGAAATCAGGGGTACAAGATATAGAGCAATCATACAAAGCATCAGGAGAGGGTCCCTTGAACACGAGTGCCCTTTTATCAGCTCCGTCCTTGATTAACATCTCGCACAGGTCAACATGTCCAGCTTCGGCCGCAAACTATACTCATTCGCACGTACGTTAGCATCATAGACAGTCGAACCGAACTTGAGAGACTCACATGAAGTGGTGTCCACCCCTGAGGACTCGTATCCTTTAGGCTGGCTTCTTGTCTTTTAAGTAGACGCTGCACACCCAGCATGTCTCCATCCTTGCAAAGCTCGAAGATGAGCGAGTTATCGGGTACAGCTCGGATGGGGTTGAAGTCGAACTTCCAGCCGTCCTTTGAATTTTTTAAGCTAGCTTCCACACCCTGACCGAGCCCAATCCTTATTAGCCATGCCGACGGGTAGAATATGAAAGAAGTGGTTATTTGAAAATCACCCCCGGCTGCCGTGGAAGACTTTTTAGCAAGCCGCAGCGTTGAGGTGCGAACCCAGATGCTCCCGAAGAGTACGCCGACTGATGATGTACGGTGACATACCCGACTCGCACGCGTGGAATTATCGAAGGGGTTCTTCTTGGACTCTTGATGGCAGCGACCCTTCGCGGAGTTGTCGACCTCATAGCTGCCATCATTCCTGTGTGTCCCCTGTAAATGTGTTTCGAACTCGGTGACTTGGTTGATGGTGTTGTCGAGCAACCCCTCAATCGTCCCGCTTGAGAAAAGGTCGTCTACGGCTATCTGCATGGACTTCTGGAGAAACTCTCTGACGAGTCTATTTGAGGTCATAGACGTGTTGTGGATTGGCTCGGGCAGAACGATTCTTCGACACTCGTTCTTTAACTGGTCAACTGGTAGCCACTTTTCTGAACGGCCCTGATCCAAGGTTGGCGATTTCCACTGCTCGTCATGAGGAGCGTACGCTGGAGGTTGGGTTTCAGGGGCCAATGTGTCATAGTTATTCAATGCGTTCCCCCAAGGTTCCGGGGTCTTCGGGGCTTGGATACTACACGATCTTTAGTCTTCCGATCTATAGTAGTAGTAAAGAGCCAAACAACGTCGCAATTCTTTCTTACCTCTGGGCCATTATTCCAAGCATCACGGTAGACTTGGTCTCATTCAATGACTCGCGAAATTCTCTGAGCCTTTTGGTCATCGCCGTCGTCTTGAGGCCTCCCCATATGCGCTTGACTCGAGAGTCCGACTGGAAGGTCGCCTCAAGATCTTCGACGATGGTCTTCAACTTCTAACACGAGTATTAGATGGGGGATCGATTCCAAGTGAATAATGCAGCGCGTACTTCGATTTTGAGGCGACAAGAGCTCAATCCCATCGACACAGCAAAGGAAATCTGTTCCCCATTAGATATGTCCTTCAGAATCGCTGAAAGCAGCATTAGGTCGTGGGTTATGGCGGCGACCTCCTCAGGCGCATCGCGAACGGACACCCAGAAGTCCTTGAGACGGATACATTCGTCGTAAAGCTGGATGGCCAGCGACACGACAGCTATACCTGTTGTGATCGACTATAATTAGAACGAGTCCTGGGAGGGAATTTCCGGAGTATCTGCACACGATGTGACATACCACTAGCCGCTACAGAAAGCCCCTCCATGACACTGTTAGTTAGGGTAGAATCGTTGCGTGCGATAGAAAAGAAAACTGAAAGTGCCGAAAGAGAAGGCAGAAACTGAAGAAGGTTGGGGGCGGTCCCCGGGTTTTCAAAGCAGAATATATTCTTCAGCTAGCCTCACCCTCGCGGGATGACCGAATAATGAAAACCCCACGTCGGGTTGGAGAAAAAAACAAAGTCACCCTTGGGGTGGCACTGAACCACACTTCTTCTACATTCTTAATGCGTTGTCATTGGTGGTGTTGGGCTTCGGTACGCACACACAGGGATGCAAGACATCGCAACCTGAACCGCAGCCGTTGAGCTGAACCAAACGGTTATGTCGTAGGCAGGGATTAGGACGGGGTCCTGCGTGGTTCTTATCTGTCATTATTAAGCGAGAGTACCTGATTGGTACCAGCATACATTCGAGCCATGCTTATGGTCTTTCGCTTCAGCTGTTGCATGGTTCTCGGCGAAGGCCATTGCATTTCGAGTCTGTCTTGGGATGGTCAACCTTGAACGTGCCTAGGTATTGGTCCAATGAGTTAGGGTCTCGGGATTCGGCACGTCCGGCTTGAGAAGAACAATGTTTTCAGCCTCATAAGGCTCCGAGCTGTTTTTTTTTTTTTTTTTGCATTTTAGGGTGCTGTTTCTCGTCACCAGAAAGGTCAGGTTCAACAAGGTCAAGAGGAGTAGATTGGATAGAGGAAAAACCGAGACTATCTGTCATTAAAAGGGGTTTCTCGATGGCCTTACATCATCTCCTAGATCATCATCTCAGGTTGCGTTCCCAGATTTTCAACATTAGGGATTACGACGAGCATATAGCCCTGATGAGGGGAGCTGATTTGCAACATATCACATAGAGGTAAGGATGCTTATTCATTTCATATCAGCATGGTAGTGTATTGATTTTGCCAAGGAAATATTTATGTTGTCAGAATCAGCTCCCAGACCGATACACTATAGAAGAAGTATGTGAAGGACTATTATCTGCAACTATATTGTTCCCGAGCTCTCTCCACTGTCATATTCTCCATCAAACCTCCTCACTCAGATCCGAATAGGTCCGAGAGTCAAACCCTGCTTGAGGTTCTGCTCAAAGTGACCCTTGCGAACTTCTTTCATGAGTGCGACCTCCTCCGATTGACTCAAGAAACCGCAACAGCCGCTATACAAGAGCACGAGTGAGGCCTTGTCGAAGCAATCGGGCAAGCCGATGGTTAGCTTGAGAAGCTCAACCATATCGTCGGAGCTGGCATACGGCCTTCCGAGTTGCACAGCAATATTTGACTTGACCGTTTCGGTCAATTCGGTTACCTCGGCTGCGTTGAGCTTTGCGACGGCCTCGTCAGATTCGCGAAGGAGTCTCAAGCCCTCCTGCTCTCAGGAACTCTCTTTGGTCTTGGCGTATCTGGTGTTGATCTCCTCCTGCAATTCCTGGAGTTTGTCATGGGGAATCGTGGTGTCCTTTGGGTGCAGCTGATCGGCAATTTGGCAGCGTTTGCATTCACGGTTCTTGACGACGGTGATGGGGACGTTGCTATTAACGAAGTGGACTGCGTTGGCGTGACCGTTCGTGAGGCAGAAGGGAAGCTCTCCCTGCCAGTAGACGATCTGATGGTGGCAGGGGATGTAAGTGACTTTGCTAATCTCTTGGCACATCTTAGAGACGCTTTATAGTTACTTCTTGGTGACTGGGAGTAAATTGTAATTTTTACTGCGATGTCGAAGATGTGTCGAGACTGGTGAAGGCTCTTTATGTGAAGGAGCTATGATGAGATAATTTTATATGTGTGTTGTTTGGTTTGGGAGATAATGAGGGGAGGAGAATTCAGGCCCAGTCAAGGTATATATAGAGACTTTTAAAGAATGAATGCCTTGTTCAGACGGTCGGGTAAGACGAGGATAGTCTTGCGTAAGTTGATCTCGAGGCCGAGACACAACTTCAAATGAAAGGATCTGCTAGGTGATCATCCTCCCAACGCTTGTTTTGTTTCAATATCTCCTCCGCTGCGTAAGTCACTCTTAGATTTCAGCTAGATGGCTACCAGCCGGCCCTTTCTTGAGGTGCTGCTGGCAGGACGCCTTGCGGCCTTGACGGTCTAGGTGAGGTCGGCGAGCTGTGCGGCGCTCAGCCCGTTTGCGGTCTGTATACTACTTTAAGGAGCCTAAGCAAGGCGTTCGAGAGCTCTTCTAGCAAGACTTTAGTCCGGTCGATCTTTTTCTCGTAATTTTTTCTGGAGATATCTGGAATGCCAGGATCTGTCGATGAAGCTCTACGACGGACTCGAGAAACGTGTAAGAATTGTTGAAAAAGGCAGCACCCGCTATAGCTTCTTGCCCCCGGCCTCCTAGAAGCTGTCGTCGGTCTCGGCATAGGTGTCGTTGATCTTCTGTGCGACCTCGGCGCATGGGAGCTTAGTGCCGTGATCTTCAGGTGAAGCTCATCAGCGATCTAGCAGCGGGTACATCACGACGAGTAGGTTAGGTGGCTCTCATGCGGGCAGCGGATTGAAATGTTTTATCACAAAGAGGAAAAGACACTGAGCCATTCTATTTGGGTGCAATAATCTGTTTATTAAGGCAAGGATCAAGCTCTCTGGCAAAAGCTCTCTGAAACTACTCCCAACCGGGTCAAACCCAGACAAACAACCTTAGCAAACAATAGCGACTATCCTCATCAATGCTTTTATTCTCAACATGCTTCGCCGAGATTAGTGGATGTGATTGTGAGAATCAAAAATGAGACGGTGCATAAGACATCCTTAGGTCTCAAGAGGAGCCGTGGCGAAGCCCTGCTTCAAGCTCTGAGCACATTGCGCCTTGCGGGCGACCTTGATCAGCTCCCCCTCCTCCCGGGCTTTGTGGGTGGGGTAGTGACTACCGAAGAAGAGGACGAGGTCATTCTTGTTGAAGCGGTCTGGCAGCGCGATGATTGCGCGAAGGAGGTCGACCTTGAATCCGAATTTGGTGTGGGGACGGCCGAGGTTCCAGGCGATATTGGCCTTGATGGTCTTGGTGGCCTCGGTGATCTGGGTAGGGGTGAGGTCGATGACGGTCTTCTCAGACTGGGCGATGAACGTCTTGCCCTTGGTCTCCCACTCGAACTCCTTGGTGGTGGCGTATTGGGAGTTGATCTTATTGGCAAGCTCGCCACGGGGGATTTTCTTGCCTTCGGCTCGGATCTGCTGGGCGACGACACAGCGGGGGCATTTCTCATCGAGAGCGAGGAATGGAACAAAGGAATTGACGAAGTGCAGGTCAGTACCGTTGCCGCCAGTCAGGCAGAAACGGGCCTCGCCCTCCCAGAAGGTGACCTGGTGAGTGCACTTGGTGTAGCTGATCTTGGAGATTTCTTGGCACATCGTGATGTTCTGGCTGGTGAGTTGGTTGAGGGGGAAGGGTAAGATGATAGACTAGTAGTCAAGAGTTTATAGGAGTGTGGATGTGAAGAAAATCGATGAAGACTCTCTTGGTATCAAAGATGAGAAGATTCTTTGTGTTGTGATCAAGATGGTGTGATCAAGATGGGAGGAAAGGAAGAGAAGAAAAAGTCAAGTAAATTATGATGTTTATGTAGACCTGGGGCTTTATGCCATAACAACCAGGCTTCATTGACCATCCAGCATAATGGTGCCTTGGTCCTCCGGTACAATCACAATTAAGCAGTGCTTTGACCACGTCCATGGACAATTGGGCACCCATGACTCGGAACTACCTATTGCACCAGCTTGAGCAGCAAAGTATTTTGTACCCTCGCGCAGTTTCGGGTCGTCTTCTAAGACTAAGTAGTAAATCTCTTGCCCTCTTGTCTCCAGCTCGTACCTCTTGGTGGCGGCATGCTTGGTGTTGAGCTTTTCGGCGAGCTGGGGATTGCCTAACATTAGTCACGGAAACGATTACTATATCACTTGCACGAAAGAAAGAACAGTTATCCATACGGGTATTAGTTTTAGTATTCTGATCATCAAGCGAACTATCGGATCTCAGAGAACGGTCCTACAACTCTTATTTTTAGATGAACCCGGTCTGTTGAACGATTATCCTCCCAATACTCGCTCCCTTGCGTTACTTCCTCCGTTGCTTGAACCACTCTAGATAGCAATAGGCTGCTTAAGAGCCAGGCCCTGCTTGAGATGCTTCTCGCAGGATGCCTTGCGAGCGATCGAGGCGAGAATCGGAGCATCACGATCGTCGCGGTGCTTGCCGTAGCGGCTTCCGTAAAAAAGGACAAGTGAGGTCTTGTCAAATCGATCGGGGAGATCGATGATCGCTCGGAGGAGTTCTTTCTTGTGATAAAACTTAAGGCTCCGTTCGGCCGAGAGCAGCGCCGCGATGTTCTCCTTGATGGTCTTATTGACCTCAGCGAATTGCTCGGTGGTCAGGGCGTTAGCAGTCTGCTCGCTCCGGGTGATAAACTTCTTGCCCTCGGTCTCCCAGAAAGCGTCTTCGGTCTTGGCATATGTCTCGTTGATCTTCTTCGCGAGTTCAACGCGAGGGAGCTTGGTGCCGTCATTGCGGATCTTCTGGGCGGTGAGGCATTTGGCACACTTCGTGTCGTCGATGGTCTTGAAGGGAATGATGTTGTTGACGAAATGGGCGTTAGTAGTGCTGCCCCTGGTAAGACAGAAAATGGCGTGGTCCTGCCAAAAGGTGACTTGGTGGCTGCATTGAGTGTAGGTAAACTTGGAAATCTCCTGACACATGGTAACAACTTGGTGAAGAAACTACTACGTAGTTATAGGATAGCCCGTAGAGGTGGAAAACCCTGTAGAAGGGAATCTGATGAGGTGTGAAAGATGTGGCAGGAGGTATGTCCAGTTGTAGCTCAGATGAAAACTATGATGGTTTTGAGTATGTGTTGGCTGATGTGAAACAGAGAAGAAGGGGAGAAAGATCAGGTAAGTTGAGGGTGTAAATATAGACTTGGGAGCTTTGTGCCAGATTAGCTGGACCTCATTGAACCTCAATGCTAATAGGCATCTGGTGGTGCTTTGACCACGCACGAGAACAATAGAGCAGTTTGATCCTCCAGGGCAATGGAAATCGAGTATTGCTTTGACCACGTACATGATAAGAGAGTGCAGTACAATCGTACCAGCTTCTAAACAAAAAGCCTTTGTACCTAGTCTCAGTTTACACAGTTCTATTGGCCATCGGTGCCTACCTAATGTGTCATCGGTCAGTTGAGTGCTGCCTGTTCGCGTATTGCTGTTGTAAGACGGCTGAGAGATGTGTTTATAGCACTCTGATCGCTTCCGCTGCGCTTCTAAGTTTCATGGCTTAAGAGTCTATGTACATAGATGGGGCCAACAGGGGCAATACATCCATGGTATAACTCAACTAGTCACGGATTGCAAACAACGCTGTCTTCAAGAATAATCATAGCTCTGAAAGCCACTAGACTGATCAGAACCTGCACTAGTATGACACATGTAGGAGCGAGTAGACCACTGTTAGTATCTTCCGTTTGTTGCTATTTGCCACTCGATTTCCTTTGTTGGAGGCATGTGTCATTAACCTCCTAATTTGTGATTTGGTGCACAGAGCATTTAGTTCAGCTGCAATCAAATGAACCTATACTGTAATAGCTTCATTTGCATTTCCCAGACGTTTAACGATATAGATAACGTGATGCTCCGGAGATCCTGAAATCTCCGAGTGAACAGGAGCTCCGGGGTGGAGCAAGACTGCATATACGGAGCCGATTGTGGTCGGCACCCCCGAGGTCCGGCCCGGTACCAGGCCCGGTACACGCAACCGCCCATCAGTGAATAAGCACCGGAGGCATTGTCCACAAATCATGTGTTTGCATCATATAGGACATCAAACAATGTACGCGAATCTCATCAGTATTAAGATAGGGTTAGTGCGATGCGTTCGCGTGAGCGCATCTACATTACGTTCATTTACATATCCCCGTCATCAACAAGTGCGGCATTAATACATTCTACGCTAAAGTTTTTCACATATTATTTGCTATGTAAAAGTTTCAGATTTTCAAGACTGTTGGATTATTTGCTTTGAATGGTTCAGTTGCTTGCGCGCCTCACCCTCAGTGGTGGATTGTGTTAGCCCTCCTCTCGGACCCAATCTCAGTATCTAGTTCATCAATCCCTTAACCCATGACCCTCATTCCAGAATAATACAACTCTTATCGTCACTCAAAAGAACCAAAATCATCTCAGATAGATTCAAATCTTCTTTAAAAGTCTAAGGCGCCGCGTGTATATACATGTAAGTGAGTTGTGCACTTCTTGACATTAACTTGGGTATTAGAACGCCTTTATGTACCTCAAGTGGTACATACATAACCTATGCCATGCAAACATGTATAATTCATCGCCCGGTGTAAAAATCTAAGAACGCCAGTGACCCTTAATCAATAAGAGGACACACTACCAAATCCTCTTCCCAACCATCTCATACCTCACAACCCTGGCCAGACCATCTTCTCCCGCCTGATTGAACTTAGCCTGCGTCTGGACCTCTCGGTCGCGCATTTTCTTCAGCCCTTTCGGATCATCTTCGTAAAGCCATTTCCGTCTTTCATCACCGATCTCCACATGACTCCAAGAGCCGATGCGCTGCCCTGGTTGCGAGAAATTCTCGTGCTCTGCCTTCCCCGTGGCGATGGCGTGCTCTTGTGCCTTCATCATAGCATATCGTCGATGAGAGTAGCGCAGCAAGAGCATACCCAGAAGTAGCTTGATGACCAACAGTACGACCCAGGCTAGGAAGAAGAAGATGGCCATAGTAAAGAGGGCTATGGCATCATCGGACGAGAAAGCCCACCAATGCCGACCGTCGATTGAACGATGCGGAGCTCCGTACACGGCTCTGCCAAGAGCATGCCGTATAACAGAGTCGAGTTTCTCAAAAGCTGCGACCATAGCGGCCGACGAGGGGGTCGAGGATTCGACAGAGATGTCTGTCGTGGCGGTGGGGATGGGAGGAGGAAGGTGGGTTATGAGAAACATGTGGTAGACTTGGAACGATGCGCGTATGAACAAACAGGACAACGGCAGAAGGGGTAAACCTAGTCGCCGCGTCAAAGCCGGAGCAGAGAAAGCCTAGCAAAAGACTGTCAACATGCCACCCTCAAAGAGAAGTGGGGAGAGACAAGACTTACATTGGTATAGTAGTCCTTGCACAGTATGTCCAGCATTCTGCGATATAAAGTAGGCTTGACATTATTGAACTTGTTGATATACGCATGCTTAATCCAGTCTACCAGCATCTCGAAGCAGATGACGATGATAAAGGGCGACAGAACTTCCCCAGACTGAAGCCACGCAGGCAAGACAGTGAAGCTTGCAGGTAGGATCGAGGTGACATGTCCAGGGTTGGGTGCAGAGGCGCCGCCGGCCGGGACGAGACTAGACCCACGGACAGAGAGACCACCAACCTCGACGACGTTGCGCATGCCGATGATCAACAGAATGATCCAGGTCTGAAAGCGCTCGACGACGTCAGAGCAGGTCAGTTGGAACAGGTTCTCTTTCTCTATCTTCTTGAAAACACTGCCCTTGATCTCGACAAACTGGTTGGAGATGAGAAGCGTCAAGAGCGAGTTAGAGTAAGAATTCACGGCCACATTGAGAGTGATGACCTGGTAGAAGAGGCACCAGGTATGTATGACATTGTAGATCATGGACAAGATGAACATGCCGAAGGGGAGAAGGACCTTGGATCTGCCAGAACTATTTCTCGAAAGGGTCTCGGAGCTAAAGAGACACTCCAGGATGTCCTGACCGATTGCGCCGAGGAGCCGATCAGCGACCTATTGAGAAAGAAGAATTAGTAGATATTCAAGGCCTGGAAGCTATGGAGTGTACCTCGAGAATGTTGTATATGACGTAGAGCTTCATGGAGGACTGTGCTCTAATGAAGTGGTACATCTGGCTGGCGTCGAGATGCATTAGAGCGATCGAGCTGCAGATGAGGACAGCGCCCTGGAGGAGATCGGCCTTGTGATACGAGGTTAGATTGGAGGGAACAGACTTGGTCCTCTTGTGGCGGAAATGCTGTCTAGGCATGACATGCTTGGGAGGGCGAAATACTCCGTTGGGGGTGGATCGGGCCTGTTCCGAGAGTGAGGTAGAGATTGAGTCGGAAACCTTGCGGCGTCTGGATACAGAGTTTGCATTTGGTCTCGCACTATTTTCTCTTGCTCTGCTCTGGCTCCTTTCTGTATCGCTAGGTGGTTGACTGTCGTCATGCTGGCCGCGGGAGGTAGACCTCCCTCGTCTGCCTCTCCGCCACAGACGGCCGATACCGCTCCAGACGAAGCCGACAACCCACTGCATCTCGTTTATAATGACGTATAGCCACCAGCGCAGGAGCACACCAATAGCGGCAAAGAACCTCATGGGGAGGATGGTGAAGGTGTAGAGCCAGGCGTCCAGGCAGGCGAGGGAGCCGAAATACATGACCTTCTCGAGATAGGGCGGTAGCAACAGGGCGTTGAGAAGGCGCTCAAATTTGACGCTGCTCGACTCGTATGGAGCATCGGCGGCCTGCGAGTGGTGGATATAGAGTGGACTGGGCCTCTGGCCAGCCAGCTCGAGTTGTAGATGGGTGGGGAGGGACATGGGCGGTAGAGGGATGGCGGGCATGATGGACGGTGAAGAAGGAGGAGAGTCGGACGGCTTGATCGGTTTAGTAGAGCCATTGGAGCCGTTGAGGTTGAGAGGGGCGGGTTTCGGTAGAGGGTTGAATGAGTTTCGCCGGCCGTGGAAGGTGGCAGGTGCATTCATCGGGGTCGTCATCGAAGAGGAGGAGGAAGAAGAAGAAGGCTTTCGGTTGGTGGGAGGTGACGAGAGGGTGCGCGATGTCGGATGTGGGCGTTGAAAGTCGGCAGCGGAGAGATGGGCTCCCTTGTTAGAGGAAGGCATATGTAGACCAGTATCCTCACTCTCTGCGGCATTTTCAGCCATAGACGAGGACAAGGAGTGAGTTGTGTCCTCAACGGCACCGGCCGACAGAGGATATTCGGCGCCATTCGGTTTGCGCTGCGGATGAGGGGGAGACACGACAGCGACGGGAAGGGAGTCGGGGGACGAAGCCAGAGCTTGCATCTGGGAGGCCGAGAGTTTCCTAACACCCTCAAAGCTCGACCTAGTTGCGCTCCTTGGCTTGGTTGTTGTCGTTGTCGTTGTCGCACCGCCTCCACCGCCATCCACACTCTCGCCCGTAACGGCGTCTTCTGTCTCCATGGTGTCCAAGTCTGGGAAAGGATCGGTCGGAGGGGTCGGGCATTGTGTTGGCGGCCGTCGCGACTCGGTCAATATATCTTGCCGCTCGTCATGGCTGGCAATACGACCGGGCATTGTGGTTGTCGATCACTTCCATTAGATGCCACACATTCTTTCTAGTGTTGTTGTTGGCAGCGGAAACAGCGGTCGGAACTACGAGTACTCGGAGGCACGAAGGGAATGACGATAAATGAGTGTAAGGATTAATCACTGCAGTAGCGCTAGGACTATCGGTGGTGCTATCGAGGTTGAATGTTGAAAAAGATCAGGCAAATCGAAACAAAGGAGGACAATGTGTGGGTTTTGGAGATGCCGATGCCGACGAAACGGTGCTGCATCCCAATGCAAGGAGGGACCTGTGAGTACAGTGCGAGTATTACTGTCATAAATCTATATGTGTATCCAGTATAGAGTGAGATAGAGCTTTGTTCGCTGCGACTATCCTAAGCGCTACGTCATTTTTATAGGGGCGACTCACAGTGTTTCTGAGACCGTGTTCTCGCCCACTAACTGAGACAGATATCTGGCTTCAGTCACTTGGACAAATGAGACGGAAACAAGACATGAGCCCTTTTATTAGAGTCGGAACACTGGTATATTCCCATCGCATGTCCTTATGCGATTCTGACATTCCTCGCATCAGCAACAGCGACAACTTGAAATGAGGTCAATATCTTCAACCCATCACGCCATGGACTGATCCCTTCACTCCCACTTCGCATGTAAAATGCTGCGAATAAATAGATAAAACATGTAGTCAATAGAACCGACTCAACATCGTTCTCTTCATCACTCACTCACATCAAGAGGATCATGTCCTACATACATGTAATCAAAGACCTTTCCATCTTTACCGGTCATAAATTTATTGAGAACGGTCATGTCGTTGTCAACCACGGCAACCATGATTTGCCTCGTCGACTTTCTTCTTCTTCTTCTTTCGCATATTCATCCAGCTTTCGGATTTTCAACACCGCAAACGGGCACTGGTAGGATGTCTATCATTCCCAGTCAGGGGCAGATGGAAGGGGCCAGACGTAATTAAGGTATGGCGGCATCATAATGATGTCATGGGAACCCCGGCAGATGAACATGGGTTAAATCCATGGGACACTGGAGAGGTAGAATTTAGATGAATCAATCAACTTCTTACCCCAATTTTGACTTGAGCTTCTTGGGGCTGTGTACTGTAAATAGCAATCATCGTGAATTTCAACAATGTTAGGGCTGGGTCAGAAGTCCGACCACACCAATCAGAGGCTAATGCATTTATGCCTCCCCCATTACCCATCTCCACGTGGAACATCCCTGAGGTCCACTGGGCTGAGGCTAAATCCGAGCATAACTTGTTGATCAACTGCTTCCTTCAGCATAGACCTACCTGCCAAGATCTTGCCCATTTTTCCTCGAATCTTTCACAAGCCGAGCACGCTACTGCTTAGCTGCCTTTCCATTGCGGCAACCATACTCACCATACCCCGGGTTTACTTAATTAGAGTCGTCTATACAGACAAGATGGAGCCGAGTCCGAGGAATTTCATCTCAATCCTTCATCTCGCAAGATCAGCTCAGCCCTGCGATGTATGTGACTCGAAACGTGATGTAATTTGCGCTGCTGCTGCGCCAAGATGATCTCCTTCCCTGGCGGACTAGGTAGATCTTTAGCTATTGAAGCCTTCCTCCAGGAGGAACTCATAAGGAGCATGGACGAAGCTGGTTGAATAAAGTCGAAGAGCATCCAGATTCATCACTCTTACGACCCTCATCAATCCAAAATTCTCTCTATCTTACCTTTTCTTTTGTCTCCTTCAACCTGGCTATACTCTCCATCCTCCTATACCTTAAACAGGCTGGTCACTGGTCTCATTCCGAAGTCTCAACATGCGCCCACACGCCATCACAAGAGAAGCTTCCCTCAGTGCAGCGCTCCTCTTCGGCGGTGCCGCTCTAGCAGCTCGCGATGGCATATGTCCTCCCCTAGGAGCAGTCCTCCCCGCGCCAACCCATCCCTCAACCAACAGTGACGTGCAGGACTCGTTCAAGAGCATAACGGATTACCTCCATACCAATGTCACAAGCGGGTGGAACGCCTCGGGTGTCGCTGTGGCCATCCAGTCTATCCATGAGACAAAACCCATGTATGAGTTCTACTATACGCCTCCCAATCTCAATACTTCAGGCACTGCCGAAATCAACTCCGAGACAGTCTTCCGCGTCGGAAGCATCTCTAAGATGTTTTCCATCCTGTCCGTTCTCACAGAAGGATCGATAAAATTGGAAGATCCTGTGACCAAGTATATCCCTGAGTTATTGCAACTGTTCAAAGAAGCCTCTGTCGTCAACAACATTACCACTGTGAACTGGGATCAAGTTACTGTCGGATCCCTCGCCTCTCACATCGGAGGAATTGGATCAGATCGTTAGTTCCTCTGCCATTTCCTTCCTTCAGGGACTCATCTAACAAAAATGCCAGTCGTAAACGACCTCGCCAGCTTTCCCTACCCCTTCACCGAGTTCGGTCTCCCAACCATCTCCAACTCATCCAAGACCGCATGCGCCGGTATCCTCGGCCTCCCATCTTGTACTCGCGCCGAATTCTTCCGCGACTTCGGAAAGCGGCATCCAGTTTACGCGCCGTACACGAACCCTGTGTACTCCAACATCGGCAGTGTGCTTCTGGGTTTCGTCGTCGAAGCTGCATCGGAGTCAAGCTATAGTGACTATGTGCAGAAAGCCATCTTGAATCCCCTGGGTATGACCAATACGACTGTCTTCAATGGGCCTCGGGACACTTCATGGGGTTTTATTCCCGAGGGTGATATTTATTTTGATCATTCTTTGGGTTATGAGGATATGTAAGTCAGATGAGAACAGAAACCGAGTATTCGCGACAAGAACAAGTCCCCCTCTAACACTCGCCGTCTGATACAGTGCCGGCGGCTTCTACTCCAACACCGTCGACCTCCTCTCCTTCAGCACCGGCATCCTCACCAGCAAACTCCTCGAACCCGTCCTGACCCGGCAATGGATGAAACCACAAACCTCCACCTCCTCCTCAGGAACTCAATTCGGGGGCTTCTGGGAGATCTACCGCACCTCAAGCATCACGCACGACCAGCGCCTGCTAGAGATCTACACCAAATCCGGCAACTTGGGCTCATACAATAGCGTCATGGTGCTCATTCCGGACTACGACGTCGTCTTCACCATTTTGACGGCCGGCGCGGAATCTTCCGAAGACCAGGTCGATTATATGCACAGTGCCATCGTTCGCGCTTTAGTTCCTGCCCTCGAATCCGCTGGTAAGGAACAGGCATCTTCCGCTTTTGCGGGGACTTACACCGACAAGGCAACGAACTCGAGTATCACCATTGTGACGGATGATGGGCCGGGTTTTAGCGTTACGAATTGGACGGTGCGCAATACGGATATCATCGCTAGTTTCCCGACCTTCGCTTCGGAGTCGACGACTGCTGTCAAGGAAACCCTACGCATCCGCCTATACCCAACGAATCTAGCCGCGGGATCAGCGGAGTGTTCGACAACTTCGGGATACTCAGCCTCATCGGGTTGTTCATCGACCGCGTGGCGTGCCGTCTTTCAGGAGGGTTCAACCGAGCAGCTCGCGCAGGGAGATGCTTTACGGTACTGGCCTGGCGGTAGTTGTATTACGGATTTGGAGATTGATCGTGTTGTTTATGGGTTTAAGGCTCTAGATGAATTCGTGTTCCATCTGGGCAATGGCGGAAAGGCGCAGAGTCTGGATCTGAGGGCTTTTGAGGTCACTTTGTCGAAGGCGGCTACTTATTAGGTGTTTGGACTATGAAGTAAAAGGACGGGGGACCGATGTAATGTATATTTAGTTTTCGATATATCCTAGAGTTAAGTGCGTGTAGGATAGGTTAATATTTGGTATGCAGCCATATTTAATCATATTTCATGCCTACCTGACATTAAAAGTGGCGCCTGAACGGTGAAATATCTAGATTACCTGACCCAATACTCGGCAAAACAGCACGACCTAAATAACTACCCAGTCCCCCTAAACCTCGTTTCCTCTCCTCTCCTTATTCGATTGACTAACCATTTTACCAAACGCTCACCACCTTCCCCACCAGATCTCAATCAACTTCATGCCCTCCGCAAGCCCACAGCCAACTGCGCCGCCACAGCCGCAGTCCCCAATCCGCCAGCCCACCCAAACAATAACTCCGCCATCCATCCGCCGTTCCCACACACCAAAGCGAAGAGCACTAGGCCCAGGACCTCCCCGAGTAGTGCCAGGGCTATACTACATAGGAAGAGGGTTCTACTGGGGATGTGTAGACGGAGAGTACGGTTATTAGGATTATTACCGGATGCTGCTCCGCCGAAAACATGGAGCGGAAGACCAGCTACAGGGGGTGCGGAACCAGCCAGCCCGGATCCGACCCTATGTCTCTTTCTCGACGAAGAGCCAAATGTTGCCAAAGAGGAAGTGACGGGGACGCAGAGGCAGATTATTACGAGGACGCGGAGGAGCGCCAAGCTGATTTCTTGCCAGAAGATAGGGTCGGAGGTGTTGCTGTTGCTAGTACACTTTCCGTTCGAGGCATCGGTCTTCTCGAGTTGGCGCTTGACGGGGTTCGTCATGTTCTCGGCTATCGCGAAACCTAGTAATACCCCGCTGGCGGCGATCATGAGCCCTGCTAGCGTCCAGATGTGGGAGCCCAGTATACGGAAGGGGAAGGAAGACAGGAACTTGGAGAGTAGGCTACTCCCTCCTCTAGTAGCCCTGGTGGGGTTGTCCGGGTTCGCAATGTAATAGTTGCGACTTAGGTTTTGGTGTCCTTCGACGCGGCGGACACGACGGTTGTTACGGTGGTGATCTTGGGCCTGATCATCGCGGTTACGGTTGTCAGAGAATGATATCTGAGGAGGAGCAGGGGTTGGAGCTCGAGTTCGAACTGGAGCTAGAGCTGGAGGCTCTGCGTCCAGACCCGGCTCAGACGGAGGTAGAGCCCCTGGCGGATGAGGAGTTGCGCTGCGTTCTTGCTCTGGCTCCGATGTATCCACGAGAGGAAGAGGCTGCGGGATGTTCATTACTAGATCGTCTTCGCCCATGGTTGAGGTTTTAGCTCCGTAGAGAAGGTCGACATACAAATAACCGAAGTTTTCTAGTTATCCCAGGTATGTCGAAAAATGGAAAGACAGCTGTGCTGAGAGAAAGATGGAGGTTTGATTTAGAAGCAGGGAATAAATAGGAAATCAGCTTTAGCCTCCTTCATCGTGAGTATCTGGTTTTCTATTGACTGCAATATCGTTTTCGTTCACCTCTCATTGATTTTTTTTCTGTGTTCCTGTTGTATTAGGCATTCCCTATTCGCCCTTGACGCACCAGGCATCTCCATCCCGTAACTGACTGTTCTAGAAATCCAGAGGTCGGGAGCTCCGTTAGTCTAACTCTGGAGTCACAATACACTGCTTTTGATGCTGTGTCTTTCTCAGAACTCGGAAGACTGTCTGCTCACCCGCTTTTCAATCTCTTCTTTTCTCTTGTTCGTCTAGGCGAGAATACCGAGTCTAAGAGAGGTGATCAGTAGTTAATGACTAAGTCACAGACTTATATTGAATTGAAAACTATTCGTGTGTGTCGACCTTGCTCATCGCCAATCGCTCACTCACTGACTCCACATCCGACTTGTCGAGTTGCTCAAGATGATTGATCGTGATCAGTCACAGTCGACCATACTGAGACAATTTGAGATGAGGGGCATTTACACATCTTACATCCTATTCTTGCGACTTATTATGCATGGCTTTTCTAACCTTCCTGCTCTTTTCCCCTTCTTGCTGGAAAATGAGACCATCCGGGCATAATGATCTAGATGTCCAAATTTAGTTTCCGCGTCACCCTAAAACTATAAATTATAGCCAATCAGAAGCTTTACCAGTGGAAACATTTTTGCCAAGCTCGCTCCAAAAGACAAAAAGGGAACAAAAAGGGAACAGAGCTATAGAAATCACACAGCAGCCGAATTTATAGCGTATTTTAGCATGAATTGTCGAAAATGACGATAAGAGGCCGTCAAGGTTACCCTTAAAAAGCCCGATCTGTTTAGAATGATAAGTCCCTGTCCCAAAAAGGATAGGTGTCAACAATATGTCGTGTCTTCTACAGTACTCCGTGCACTCGCGATTACTTGACAATCTCGAAGTCCGCCATCTGGGATCCGACAGAAGCCTTTTAAGATACAAGGTGTTGTGCGCAAGTAGCAGATAATCAAATAAAATTGACTTGAAGCTCAATTCCGGTTCCCGCTTCGAGCTCTCTCGCATACTCAATCGACCAGGATACTCGTCTTATACTCGTCAATATGGCGTCGATCGACGGCAAGCCGACGCTGCTACATCTCAATGTACGTGGTATGTGCGCGAGGCCTCTCTGACCATGAAGAAGCATCGTCCTGGTTATTTGACGTAGTTAACGTAAAGCAATTTTAGGACTCTCAATCACAGACTATCCTGTGGCTACTGGAGGAGCTAGAAATCCCCTATGACATCAAGTACTTCGAGCGCGAAACGTCGGGAAAGAACAAGGCCCGCGCGCCAGCTTCTTTGAAAGAGACGCACATGCTGGGAAAATCGCCTCAGCTGATCACTGCCTCAGGCCGCGTCGTGATCGAGCGCTCTGCCATCTCCAAGTATCTGATCGATACGTACGACGCTGCCGGCAAGTTCAAGATCTCGAGCGCAGATGGTGAGAGGAACGATGCTCTTCACGAAGAGGAGCTCTTAGGTTTCGCCCAGTCCAGCTGGTATGTCACCGTCATGGTGGCAGTGATACTTCATTACACGAAGACATATTCACCCTTCATCGTGCGCCCGCTCATCGGCGCCGTCTCTGCCATGCTCCGTTACGGCTTCATCGACAAGGAGTTGGATGCGCAGCTCAAGTATCTTAACTCACAGCTCGAGGGCCAGAACTTTTTCTTGAGTAACGAGAACCCGACTCGTGTTGACGTTGTCCTGTTCTTCATGGTGCAGATGCCCCATACGGCTAAGGTTATCGATATAAAGACGTACCCGAATGTTAAGGCTTGGTACGAGCGGTGTCTTAGTCGCCCGGCGTGGAGGCGAGGTATTGAGAAGGGGAATGGGTATGTGATGGGGGGCTAATGCATAGCTGGTTTTTAAGGATGGTACATATCTGGTAAAGAATAGTATTGATGAGATACGGGGAGGAATATAAGGACCACACCCACCCCCCCTCCTCCACTCCATCTTAGAGGGAAGAAGACCTTTGGAGTTTGGAGTCGCGATTTCCTCCCGTACAAGTTTAGTACAGTATGAGGGAGAGATGTTTGATGTTTGGGTCGGAAGTTCTCACCCATTCTTGATCGCTAGCTCTGGGGATCTTTTATTGGTTATTCTGTAATGATTCTCTGTATCATATTAAGATACTGAGTTGTGATCACCCTATCACAGTACAAATCCTACATCATATACTAAAAAGGCCGGCCTCGATCGCCTCAAACATATCCATCGTTCCACTCACTGCCCCTATGTTATCCCACACGGGTAGAAGTGATTTGAGGACCGGAAGTCCTACCGTTTAAGACACCAAAATAATGCAAATGAATAATAATCTACAAAGTAGACGAAAGGGAGAGAGGCGAAGAAAAAAGGCGCTTTTCGCGCAGGGAACGGAGGCCTCCTATCTGATAATAGAGTCTAAAGATAATTGATCAAGATGTTATAGCTATATCAAACCGATCTAGTCAACGAAGCTCTAGACCAAAGGAGTTGGTTCGGTAGCCTCGCTATCATGTCTGAAACAAAATGGGGTTCCGAAAGTCTAGTGTCATATGTGAATGCATATGATAACTCACCAATATATGGTCAATTACCGAGGTTGACAAGGTTTAACGACATCTCTAGTTGTTTAATTAAGGTATCGACTAAGACTCTTATCGTCGACTAGATCTATCAAGGCGCCATGGGTTCAAGTGTTATGTCGATCGAGACGAAAGCGTCACAGGGTTTCTTCTTGTGTGGCAAGGACAATCTCAGGCAATGGCAGATGGAGGCCTCAAAGACACAATTTGACTCAATCCCCAATATCACTTCTTATCCCACTTGAAGATATCCTGGTATGCCTGGTGCTCTGTCTCTTCTGGCCTAAAGAAAGCAACATGACCTCAGTTTCCATCTTGTTGTCCTACTGACTCATAAATCTGATTCACATCTGTTCTTGTTGAAAAGCGGCGGTGGACTGACTATATTAGCGCAATCACGTAAAATAAAGGACGCTCGTCAGTCTTTCGAAGCCTGCTTGATTGGTATTATTGACCATGGTGACTGTGAATCGAGTCATCTTAGAGTCTTTCTCTCAAGTAGGTAGCACAAGAATGACGTGTGCAATCAAACGGACTCGCCTGCGTCACAATGGTCGTAAAGAATAAGAGTGAGGTGGTATTTGAACGGTTGATGGTGGGAAGCATGATCACGAGACCACGCGTACCGCCGCTGCCAAATATATGCTATTCCTACACAGCCACTCTAGGTCACGTCTTAAAGAGATCAAAAGTCGACCCAGTGCGCTCACACTGTTGTGAATAACGAATAAGACGGCTCGCTCTGTACGTATCATGGCACATGGAAAGATAACATCCATCCCTCATACTAACTGGGCCGAGTTGCGGAAAACATGGGGCCAGTAAGAGGCCCGTCTTGACCGTGACTCATACACCATATACCTAGAAGATTTTGGTCCAATAGAAATGGAGAAGATATAACGGATAGTCTCTATCACCATGATTACGCCTCAGAGGAACCGACATTATGTATGGGACGAGGCGGACATATATGGCCTTGACTATTAATGGTGGGAGAGGAACGCTAGGGAGGTGATAAATACAATGTCAACGTCGAATGACGATAGCTGCAACAAAGTGCGTCAATTTCATTGGATACCAGGTTCCGAAGACATGGTTACTTTGACACTAGATCCCGAAGACATGAATCGTCGTTGAAGCCCTTGCTGTTACTATTGTGTGAAAGCGAACTTTTATCCTGCTGCCTACTCAATTGCGGATGTGCATTGCTCCGTACTTGCCAGGTCTGGAATAGTACGAAAACTTACGCCATATCCGAAGTAAAGGCGGCGATAATATTTTCGAGGCCTCGTCAGCTCTAAGGTGCCCAGAGTAGTAATGTTATAATCTACGTGAATAGCTGCACATACCTCCTCTTCGTCCGGTTACGACGGTTACGGTGGCAATATCTACGATGTCTAAGGGAACAGCGCATAGGCCAATCAGATGAAAGAATTTACGAGCAAGGCCATGATGAGTCATGCAAACATATAGATCATTTAAATATAGCCTAGGTGGTTGAATTCCACATGGGCCTTGAGCATCACTTGCAGGCTTGGGAATACTCGAGGATAGTGGATATACGAGCGATGCCAGGTACCCGAGACTAAGCCAAGGCCCATCCTGTATAGAGTCAGTCACATGTTTGCTCATTCAGATGGCAAAAATATAAGTATTCTCAGTAGATTGCTGGTCAAAACATGGCAATCAAGCAATAACGTCGAGAGGTTTGAGCTTTGACATATTTTGTCAGGTGAAGCAAAGAGCAAGCAAGCAAGCAGTTGTGGTCTGATACTGGAGTTGGGAATATTCCGGAATAAATGGAGTGGCAACTCCGGCGTGTCGTTAACAGAATGCCCGAACACAACCTTCTTCGTGATATGACCAGCTAGATCATTTTGACCAGTCAAAGCTGTTGGTGCTGCACACCACCTGCGACGACGATGCAATAGTCCTGCCCAACCATAGAGCCCGAAACAATTGCACGTGAATGTGACGAAACTAATTTCTCGACTTTAACTCGCCCAGCACTCACCACTGAACACGCCAGATCAAAACATGATATCACAAGTTCTCATTCTCCTTTGCCGTCGCTATCCTTGCATCATTCCTGCTCACCTGCTCTTACAAATCTCGCGCTCCAATCTCTGATTCGGTACGTTGGCAATGATAACTTTATTTTGTAGGGCAGTCATCTCATTCGACACAACACCACTTCGGTGGCCTCCGCACATGAAAGAAAGATAACGAGCTGCCAACGCAACATGTTTTAGACTCGACAACTCATACCACACCCACTCCGACGGCCTCAACTTCGTCCGCCCTGACAAGAGATATAGATGCTTGTAGAGCTGCTTAAAAACGGTCCGATGAAGCGGCCGACGCAAGATAGCAGAACGCAGACATATGCACGAAACAACCGCCTCGCTGCCCGCGCTATCTCTTTCATTGGAAAGTTGCGGCCCAGAAAACCGGGTTCGGACTCTGTTGACGTGTCACATCCGGTAGCTCATGCGCTGCTGGCCCTATCGTAGAACAGACTACGAGCGCTCCGGTGTGGCTGAGCGTTGGTTTTGACTTATTTTGCCCTCATAATTTTTTGAAGAAAAAAATATTTACGGTTGTTTCTTCTCTTCTAATGTCGCGACCCTCTTCTTGTTGCCCTCATTCTCTGTCAAATCAAGAGAGAGTTTCTGAGCATGTGAAATTGAATGCGCGAATGAACAGGTCTAGACCAGTAAGGAGATACCTAGTAAGATAATATCCGAGCGCATTTGGTTACATGAAAATAGATGCGCTGGGGTCCCTAACTCTCTAATTTTCAGCACGGGCCGCTCTGAGGATCAGGCACTACTGAACTAATGCCGAATTAATACTCAAGTGTGTACATAGGTTGTGTCTAGAGCGCTTTCTTGTTGAAGCCTCAGGCCATTTTTCTGAGCGCAACCAGGCGCGTACTTATTGGGAGAACCTTTTGAATCCTCTTCTCTATGTGATATTCAACAGCTCAACAAGCTCAAGGTGTATCATCTTGGCACGCGCTGTTCGGGTGTGTTGTCAACACAACACCCTCGTCTCCCATGCATGCTTGCTATCTTTATTATTTCCAATGCATATATCAAAATATCTCTGGAGGGGTATGTCGCATGAGCAGGCGGGGTTTTCACCAACCAGAAATTTTCGATTGCGATAATTTCAATTTTGTGCGCCGAGCTGCGTCAGTGACGTCGGAAACACCTACACCTTACACACACGCCTCATGCTGTCTACCTGCCTTAAAGTGCCTACCTATCTATGTCCCTGAAACAGCGCGCACTCAAACATGGCGGAAACAGATCCTGACCGCCGATGCGCTGGCATGGTTGATCCAGCCGCGAGAGAAGTCGGTGAAAGGGTGAGAAAGAGGATCTGCTTGCCCGTGTCGTCCACGGACTCCTATTTTCGGTGCCCAAGGCCAATGGCTTACCTTGTTGACGACCTTTAGGATGAGGCTTGGTGGAGGCTCTCCGCCGAGCTATTGGGTAAGGAATTGCTCTGCTTCGACGGCGCAGCGGCTCATACATTACTACTTACCCGCGACGCGCCAATCGCGAGTTGCACACTTGCATGCAGAGCGGACACGAGTCTCCAAGATTGACCATACAGCGGCCCGCCTTTTCCTCTTAGCCCACAGCTGTTGGACATCAGTGCATCGAGGAATTTCGCCGGGCACCACGGCATGAACAAGAGGGCTGCTTGTCTATTGCAATGACTCACTCGTCCTCTTTCCCTCTCTTGCTTCTCTCAACGAGATCGGAAGCCTTTTGGAAGAGCATAATCTAGAATCTATGGTCAGGGACAGGGCATGAGGAGGTAAATTGAGAAATCGGAGAAAATTTTTTCAACCATCAAATGATAAAACACGTTGTAATGAAAAAGGATCACTGTTGGACAGTCAGACCGGTGCGGGACAGCGGGAGTAAATAGGGGATCTTTCTTCAACTAGTTTAGGCCGTGGCTGTCAGAGTGGATATTCTATTTATTTTTACGTGTGATTGAGTGATATTCACACCACGCTGGCCGATCCACCCCTCCTTGCGCTGGAACGACCCGTGGCAGTGGATGTAATCTCCAGCAGTTTCGAGTCCAGTGCGTAGGCCGAAATCATTGATCTTTTTATCATCTTTCCCGCAGCTTGTGACAGTCCTCCATGTACTGTATGGGGCTTAGGATAAGACCCCTTCCCTGGAAAATTGAGGCTGATGAGATGAGATGCGGATCTTATCATAGACCCGTTATTTATGCTAGGATTCAGGATCCTTCTCACTTGATTGCCAGAGCTGAAGAGCTCTGATATTGTCCAATGTTTCATGTGCGTGCGATCAAACTTCTACCCGCGTGGCTTTGAGCCTCATTTATACCGCCTATCATTTGTAATATTATGCACAAGGATTACGACAAACGGCGATGTTTATATTGGTAATAAGTGCGACAACGACAATATTCTGGGCTTTATCACTATCCTCTTGCTTTTCGAAGGAAAACCACTTAGGTGGCCATGTTCTCATCCTCCAAACCGCCAATGGAGATGCACAGTCAGCAATGGGATGTTTAAGACTTACAACTTACTGGACAGAGCGAAGAAGAAACTGATCGCAATAATTTCTTATGAGCTATGCAATAACTGAGCGAATGTTGGGTTTTAGTGTGTTCTCAACAGATGCGCATACGGGTATGCGACGACTACAAGTGATTCTTTGGGGGTAATGAGGTTCCAGACAATCTAACCCCATTCATTGGTAGTCTGTGCACATGTTGACTTCTCACCGAGGTCGCAGGGGTGCAGCGCCGTTAGGACCATGGCCGCTTTATTACGGTATTAGCCTCCGGATAATGGCGCTTCTGCGGGCGTTGTTATATCAATTGACATTTTGTCGTCCAAGACATTTGATACTCGTAATGTAAAGGCACTTTGCTATATCTCCAGACATCGGGTTGCGCCTGTACTGTCGCAGGCTGTTGTTCTTCCTGCTAAGTTCTTTCTAAGCACTGTAATCAGGTGGTTGGGAATTGGAGGCACAGTTCGGAGTGGCTGGTTATTTTCGAACTGCCGATTTCATTGAGTCATCAGTCGTCAGCTCCTGTTCTGCCTCCGAGTTCATCACTATGCCCTCCGAGCTCGTTTGGTAATGGAATACGACGATCACCTTGATCTCGATGCCTCAATCGACTTTCAATATTGAAATTCACCGTTTCAAGTCAAGCCAGACCGAGGCTCTTGACCCTGCTCTTTTCCCCCAGGATGATTGGTGATGTTCTAGTTTGTGGGTGGACCGCTGTGCGGCGACCTCCACGTTTTTACTAGGCCTCTACTACCCGCCCGTGCGTGCATCTGACTGTCTTTGCTGGAACCAACTATTCCTAACGGAGTGGTTCACTCTCCCCCGGAGCCAGTGGAGCATCCCAGGCCTGTCGGATGGGCTATAATAAATTATCACCTCTCGGCCCCTCACTATTGCCAAGTACCATACTACGTACAATGGCGAAAACATCTTGCAATCTATCGCATTCGACGTCTACTGAAGGCAAGAATAAGAACCACTACGCCTTAATAATGAGAATGTGCCCGGCTGCACATGTTGCAGACTTGAATCCCGTTGAATCAGTCAGAAGAGACAAGTATGGTTGCATAGGTACCTCGCAGGTGTGATTGCGCATTGGTGTGTATCCGCCATGCACGCTTCGCCAGCCAGTCACCGAGCACAAGCGCTCAATGGTACGCTAGGTCTGTGAATGTGTGTGAGACCGTAACCTCTCCCCCACCACCCTCCGTTTATAGAACGCTCGGTCTTCTCCGTATCCCCGTTCAGTACTATCACTCATCAACAAGTTTCCGAAGGACACGTTTGAGTATAGAGAGTGTGGAATCAATTTGATTGAGTAAGCCAAAGATGAGGACAGGATGTCTCTGTTCTTAGGGGGATAGTAGTGATTGAAAGCTAAGGCACTTGCTACCTGACAGATGGGACTAATATATGTTGAATCATAGGTTTAGTAGTACCACGCAGGTGAAGTGCTATTATAAGTATTGTGTTGTGATGCTGCACGACATTCACGCACCTTTAGGAAGTACTGGGGTTGTGACTGGATAGAAATGCTGCACATGGCTTGCCCCTCCCCCTCCTTCTCCGCCGAGAAGGGATAAGACTCAGACATCTGACGGTGATGAACTACGAAGGCGGGGTGAGAGAACAAGACAGGGGAGAAACCAGGCTTCACTCGCACATCGGATATGTATCCTACGATCTCACCTTGGCGCCTGCCCACTCATGGCAGCACACCATCACATTGCTTATATCGAAACCATGCTATTCTGGGCAATGACGAAAGGGAGATCTGCCTACCAACGTCTTTGGGATATATCATTGATGCGCCTCTCGCAACCTTCCTTTTGGTTTCTGCGAGCAAGGCTGCTGGAAGAATCCCCTCCTCCTGCATATCGGCAGGTTCTCATGCGAGGATTTGCGTCCTGCCACTATCCGTCTTCCACTTGCGTCGTATTCACCATCCCAACAAGTTTCAGGCCATCGGCACCACCATAGCGGAAGAGAAAGGCCCGTTTGATCTCCCGCCGGCAAACAAGCCAAAAAACCCTAATTCTTCCGAATTTTATTCAAACCAACATCTTTCACTCCTCTCATTGCTTATCGAAGCATTGTATGTGTACCACTTCTCACCACCAGAGTGCGAACTCACATATATTGAGAAACAGATTCATTTTGCGAATGCACTGCGGGGTCCTACGATTACTGTGTGCCTGATCGGTGAGAAACTAAAACACTTCCAAGGCCATACCCATTGAGAGCTTTCTCGAGTCGTTTGAGGAACCAATATCTCTTCCAGCAAACTAGTGTATACGCCAGGGCACAAGAAGAAGAGGAAAGCACAACTTCGTACATATTGTCTCGGAGTGGAATCGCAACACCAGAGTCTATCTACTACTGACACGGCCGGCGCGGGGTTTTGTTATAGGCCGCGCCCGTATTCCCTCGTGTTTAGGACAAGGTCTCAAGCATCCCTCATCAATCATATCGGCGGCGCAATCTCGCTAAGTCCGACCGACTCGTCACCAGCTATACCCAGGCCTAAGCACAATAAACCCGGACAGATTCGGCCGTTCTGGCAGATCATTTTCGAACCCTGGAACCCCATGAATTCGGCATGTTGAAGGCAAGCATCAATTGATCATCCGATTATGGACATTGGCGGCCTCATCATATGCGATCGTATCTGACGCGCATTTGCAGTTGTTGCCTCTCTCTACCCACCGTATTTGCATCAGTGTGATTGGTGGTTCCGCAGTTTTGGGACTGAGTTAGTGCGGCGAATGCGAAAGCGCTTGGTTTCGAACCGAGGATTCCATTTTCAATTGTGGCAATTGTCATTCATCATCACCCGCCATCATCTGACAGTTTCGCATCTGTTGGTGACGTAGGACTGACTGATTGAATGACTGATTACTGATTGGAATCTGAAGAGAATGAAGAGCATCCAATCAACTTGCCAGCCAACTTGCCAACCTCGACAAACGGAGTACGCAGAGTTATTCTCGTCCGTACAACCAACCAAAAGTGTGACTCAACAGCCAACGTTGTAATACACACTCAATCGAAGCTGAAAGAAGGAAAAAACGGTATTGGCCTATGAACTCGCAGAGTACAGAGGGTCACTTCTTCTTTCAGCAGCAAATCCTAGCCAATCCGGACCGGGCAGCCGGGAAACACACAGACGCGCAGCTGAGTGAGGCGATTACGATTACCTATCAACAACGTGTGAAAGAGAAGCTTCTCCAACGTTGTGGCTGGTGCGCCGAGGTTCGACAGGCGATATTATTTCGCCATCGGCTAAACCATTCAGGGCAGGCGGACTATCTGGATCACTACACACCCCTCCCCCCTCTCCCTTCATCGTCATTTCATCTACCCCTTCTCATCATTCCGGCCGGCGGAAGGTCCACCAATACCCCTGACCGACCCTAGCAAAGCATCCAGGATCAGGGCTTGACTCCTGCCCCCTCTGTTTTTTTTTTTGTTTTTTTTTTGTCCATTGTGCTCTTGGGCCGACTGGACTGGACCGTTGGTCATCAATCCCTGTCCCAGCCACCCCGAACAGGCCAAAAGTAATACAAAGTGTTACCAATTAAAGCAAGCGACAAAGAGAAATTTTTTCTTCCTCTAGCACGGACGGCGCACAACCGCACACGCCCAATTTTATTCTGTTAGGTACCTACGGAACTTTTTGCAGCATTATCCTACAAAAGGCTCACCACCTCGCCCAACCTCCTTCGGCTCACGCTTTTTTCCCTCTTCCCATTTTATTCTGGCTTCTGCCATCTTGAATATCTACTCCTCCGCTACTCGACCGCAGCGACCGATCGATTCAATATTCGAATAATTCTAACGGTAGACCCAGAACCGTCCAGTCACTTCTCGCGCATTCTGCTAATCAGGGTCGGCCGTCGTTGCTCGATCTTGATTACCAATCTTAGCTCTTCCATCCTCACCCTGGGGGATATTCACAAGATATCTTAGCATGTACTCTCAAAGAAGACGGTTTTCCTCTCCTCTTCCTACCGACCACATACCCAGGTGACGGGTGTCACTATTTTCTAAAGCGTCACGACCCAGGCGCGAATCGTTCGACGACGAATCACCATACCAACATCACAACATTTTTTTCCCCCTCTTTTCGCCGCGGTCGGGGGGCGGCCGCGAATCCGGAAATTCCATCCTCCGTTGTTTGACTTGACTTTTACTTTTTTGCTTTGGTCAAGATGAGTTACGGTGGCCACTCACCATACTCTCAGGGCACTCCTGTTGCGGGAGATCCCTACTACTACGACGTGAATAGCCCCTCGCCAACGCCTTCGCCGCATCACTACCCTTTCTACCCAGTAAAGACCCCCCAGCGATCCGCGAGTCGAAGCCATCATCGCAATCCCAGCGCCGGTATGCCGGCCGGACCTGGCTTCGGCATCAGCCGACCCACCACGGCCTTCTCGCCGCGATACAAGAGCACTGGTGAATACGCCACTGTGCCTGGAAGACCGCAAGTGAGTTCGCGAAAGCACAGTTTTTCCAACAATAAGGGGGCGTCGTCCAAGAAGCAGCATCATCGTGCCAACAGTGGTAGTCATCGTTACCCTGATGACCACCACTATCACGAATACGCGCAGCAACCCCCGCGCCGCGAGCGTCGAGCGTCATTTTCCTACTTTCGGGCCTCTTATGGGGATTCCGACGAGGATGAGGTTATAGAAGCGGATGGTTTCGTGCATGTATTACGGCCGCAGTGGAAGAGTGCTAGACACAGGAATCACTATGACTACTACACTGTCCGTCCGGAGCATGGCACTGATTACTACTACTATCCGCAGGGCTTCCCGAACTACTTCGATACTACTGACAAGGCCGACCGCGCACGAGCTGAGCGTCACCGAGAGGAGCGCATCCGTGAAGAAGAGTTGCCGGCGCGATCCGCCACAAGGGTCGGTCACCATGCTACTACCCATCGCCGTTCTTCTTCAACTGCTATGCCTAACATACAGCGTCCTGCTACTGTCCGCCCCACCGCTCAGCTACCAAAGAAGCCGGCGGCCAAACCCACCGTTGCGACCGAGGCGGATGCCAGGAAGCACAAGATACCGGCCGGCTATTCACTCAAGAACTGGGACCCTTCCGAGGAACCTATCATGCTGCTGGGTAGTGTCTTCGATGCCAACTCTTTGGGCAAGTGGATCTATGACTGGACTGTCTACTGCCATACTTCCAACTCCCCCATGGCGGATATGGCTGGTGAACTTTGGTTGTTGCTCATCCAGCTTATGGGCAAGATCAAGCGTTGCGAGGAGACGGTTCCTTCGGTCCGATCCCAGGAGAACCGGGAGATGATGGAGGACTTCATTACCTCTGGCGAGCGCCTGGGTGACAAGCTCCGACACCTCCTCAAGCGGTGTGAGGCCCCCATGCTGAAGGCCAGCAAGAAGCGTGACACTAGCCAGCTGGGCAAGAACTCGGGCGTCGAGTTCGTCGAGACACTCTTTGGCATTGACCGTGAACTTAACAAGACGGAGCGCTTCATGCAATCCGTGCGGCTTTGGAACTTGCGCTTTGACGCCAACTGCGAAGAGCTCCTGAAGAGGCCATACAAATAATGATGTCCATGGATCGGATCCCCAATGCCCATGGATTTCCTTTGCTTGGATTTCTAAGCGCCATCCCTCCTACGGCGCCCCCTTGGTTCCATTTGGGTCACCCCATATTCCCTGGAACATCCCACGGACTATAATCACAACAGATATAAACCAACAAAAAAATAGCATGGCGGCTGCCATTATGTATTATCATTAGGATTTACCATTGGAGACTTCCTATAGGACTTTCCCTTGGCATTTTCCTTATCTTTTCAGCACTGTCATATTACTCTAGCCTCGGGGCAATTTTTCGCATCAAGGGAAGAAGAAGGGCTTTTTTCCACGAGGCTTTTTTTCCCGTCTCAGCTATTTTCTTTTTTGAGATACCCAACGATCAGAGGAGAGCGACGAGCAGACGAGCGGAAGAAGGAGAGAGAGATGAGAGAGAAGAAGCCTGTACCAACACTGGTGCTTTACCTTTCCCACAACATACGCACCCATCCATACCATCTCACTATACCTACCTCCACCACTTACACCTTTACACCTACCGCACTGCGCAAGCACTGACGGATACGCATGAGAATACGAGTGATTCGACCCTCTAGACGAGTCACGCTCGAACATGGAAAGATAAAAAAGAGAATTATTATTGAGGATTCTCGCAGGCGATGAACAGCATCTTGGAGCTTGAGATAGACCTGGGTTAATGCTGTCTTCGCTTAGGCCACCATATTGGGGCTAAGCAGGTTGCTTAATGGATCTTAGAAGGAATTTTGGAGGATTAAAGGCGGTCGTTACTGTGTCATCCACACGTCTGGATGCATTGACAAATATTGGAATTTTTTGGAATAATCTTTTCTTTCCTCAGCGCAGTGCGTTTTTGTTTTCTTTTACAGCATCACTTATAGAATGGTCATTCCCTAGGGAGATGGCACTGGCTGGATCATGGGCTGGTTTCGGTTCAAACTGGGCGACTGGATTGGATATACCCCGATATAGTGTATCAGAAGGAGTGAGGGGAGAGAGTTTTGATATTTAAATATGAGGAAATTTCGCTTCAAATATTTCCATTCCTGTCGTCTCGTGGTTGTGGGGTGATCATGTTTGCTCTTCAATTGACGTATGTACATGTCTGTCACCAAGGTTATCATTTGTATACATTGTCGATAGCCCTATGAAGAACATGCTTTGAGCTCATGCACGTTATCCGGACCAGACCGGCGTTGCGGCACAATGCAGCAGGAGTCTGCGGTCCGCGTGGGGACCGGGGTCACAATGACAGGAGAAGAGGGGGGGAGGGGGCGTGACCTCATCTCTCGGGGTGCCCTTTCGGCATCTCACTTAATCCGGTTCCGGCTTCAGGGATTACATCCAATGAAACACCACATTGTAATCGCAGGTATCGATCACTCATTTTTGCACCAAAAAGAGCCCTGAAGGTACATCCGGACACTAACAATTTATTGTTTATGCCAAATGTTGAAGCACTGCCGGCTGCAGAGAGCCACGTCACACTGAAGGCACCCGAACGTAGTGCCTCTTCTGACCCCTATTTCTGCATTACCACTGATTTCGCCCAACACCTTACGCCTTCCAGTAGTAATAGTGCGCCCTTTGCAGGCCCTACAGTCACTTTTTCGCCCTCTGCGCCCTAGGGCGTGTTTAGGGAGGGCCTTCTTGAAGCCGCTAGCATCTGCATACCCTTTGGTGCCCGCCTTCGCCTTGGAGTAATCTACCCATTTTTGAACTATCCAGAGTGGTAAAAATAGGTGCAGAAGGCCCAGAACTGTATGTGGTAATTTAGTAGTGCTGAATTCGCGTGGTTCAAGGTGCAGAGGTTGAAAAAGGGGCTGTTGTTGTTGCTGTGTTGATGTTGGCGCTGGTACAGGCGCTATTTTGGGTTGAAAAGTGCCACCATCAACTTCAGTAACTGTACCTTCATTTTGCAGCATCTTAACAAGAGTTTTCAAAATTAAAAAAAATTACTATAATTTACAGCAAAATTCAACGATTACAGTGATGTAAATATTATTTCTATTACTCTTAGGGAGAGTGGTGTTGTTGAGGTGGAAATTAAAGATGACGTTTGTTGAAATTGGAAGTCCCACTGTTAGTAGGGGTAGTGTGGAGAAAACCCGGAACCGGATTAAGTGAGATGCCGAAAGGGCACCCCGAGAGATGGTGTTTTGTTCCAGAATCCGGAGGTTTAAGTGGGAACTTGCAAAACCAGACATAGGTAATATTCACAAACCAAGATCCAATAACCAACAGTTTATTCGTTGCCATGGACGGAACGATTATATAGATATTTTGGATATATAATCCATCCTCGGATTTGATCACATCAATGTCTCTGTAGTTGTCAGTAAATTGATATTACCCGCAGAGGCCCATATCTATCAATCCAGGCAGTCTTGTGGAGAACATGTCGGCAAGAACACTGATCGGAACTACTTCGTGGTGCATGCTGCATGCCTTATGGCATGGACACCAATCCGTAAGGAAGAAATGCTTTGGGCACCGATAAGTATGTACAACATGTCTTACCAAGCATTGACTGATCCTGAATGCCAATAACGGTACACGAGAAGATTGATACACTATCTCATCCGGTGAAAATACTCTGAGTATCGAGCTCGGTAGGAACCTTTTTCACCTCTAGGCTGATGTGTAGTAATATTTCTATTTCTTTATTTTTTTTCTCTCCCTTATTTCCTCCCCTGCGAAGTATGCGTGCCTTTTTTTCGGTTGTTGCAGGGATTAGTTAGTTATCCGTGCCTGGTGCCCGGATTTTACTGGGTTGAATTTTGTTCCTCCACTGGAATTAGTGTGACGGACATGGGTGACTAGCTGCGCCTCCAATAGTGGGAAATTGGAAATTGGCACGGCTTCAAGTATTTATATTTGTTATAAGAACCCTTTAATGAATATTCAGTCCAGAAGACGAATACGACATCTTATGCATTGATAATGAGCGGTTGTATCGAGCTCCTACTGTCGAGTCGGAAATCATTCGCTCTCATTGAATGTGTGCTTTTAAAAATTGAAAAGTTCTCCTGCTTGTAGTTCTTATGACTGGGAGCTAAGGCTTGCCAAGTGAAGATCCCTTGAGGGAATACGGGTCGTGAAAAGAAGGTCAAAGGAATTTGCATTGAACATTTCTTCATGTGACTCAAAAGAGATTTTTTCGGTTTACCAGATAATAGCCATCAAGCGCCGCGTCGGATGCGCCTAAGTTTCCAAACTTCTGGTTATGGTTACAAGATCCATGCAACCAAATCCCCCATCTCCATTCTCGTATTTGAGTGGCCGCTCGATCTTAATCTAGTTCTGAGCCTCCCTATCTCTGGTAGCCCATAACTCCATGCCATGATGTTCAGTCAAATAAGGCACGTAACAAGTCCTTAACGTCCGTGTTTATGATGCCAAGGCACGGAATGGTTGTTAGTGGGCCATTTGGAATGATCTGCGGAGACGGCACGATCGGACTTGGAGGCTCAAGTCGAGACCCATGAAGTAGGAACGGCAGGGAACAAACAAGGGATCTCATATTTCCATTCAATGCAAAAAGATCAAGCGAGTTGTTTAATATCATGTCCTCTCATTGAGGCTTAAAATCCTTCTCTTCCCGCTACGCGCTCCTAAATCCTTCGGGCCGAAAGAGAATGGAGTAGATATAAAGATGCGTAGAGGGTTACAGGAGAATTCGAACATCATATGCTTGTGTAAGCTTATATTAGTACTCCCCCAGTTCCATGGCATGTACTGTGTAATCGTGGCTGGTGGTTCATGAGATGGTGGATAAATAAAATAAAATATCAAAGGGCGGCAGATGGAAGGGAGATGGGGGCGTAGATCTAAGCAAATCAAACCAGACATGTCTGCTCCTCCCTTTCAAAGTGCTTTCCCCCCGGTCTCAGTCATCACTTTCACACGATCTCGGGAAGTGCATTTCAGACATGATCAAAGCGTATCTGTTCAATTCCCTGGCATAGAGGCCGGCTTATGACTTTCCAGGTAATAAGACATCAGATATGTTGGTGGTGCCTTGCATGGAATGCGCCCCGCGCCACGGTCGGGATAGAACTGACCAACCTCATGTGTACGCACTCAAGTTCCATTACCCTCGACGATGACACAGAGTGAAGGACCATTTGCCAGATGTTGAAGGTCTGAATTGTCGGAACCGAGCAATTCAAAAATCGGGCAGACTGATGTCGTACTGAACGCGCAGAGCAGAAACACAAGATAATGTTTCGCAGCTTGAATTGTCTCATCTCTGCGCCCCTTTCCGCTCACCCCTATTTTTTAACTTCTGCGTACCTAATCCTAGTTCCCTCTCAATTAGTTTTGCCAAGTCCAATGTTTCGGGTCGCAAAAACGCCATCTTCTTTCAGACCCCAACTAGATGCACTGGACGGATCATAGTACGGCAATTGGAAATAGTGTGCCTCAGATAGACAGAAGGCAGAAGTACAGTTTTCCGTTATTGTTTTTCTTTTTTTGCAATATTTGGTTCCCTATCCGTTCGCATGCGCAACCTCTGCCGTGTTTTTTCTTCCACATCGCTAGGAAGTAGTGTGTGGCGTCAGCTCTACGGGGTCTTTTTCACTGGGGGTGTGCGGTATCAAAAATAGCAGTATACATGTACCCACTCGCATGAGAGTCATAGTGAGGAAAACGCGCAGTGTGGGTGGATGTTCGACGTAAAACTTTGCCTTCTATACTCCGTATCTATTTTATTCTTGCGCATGCAACAATCCTCTCTACTCTTAACTAATCATTTCATTGGTCGTCCCAACCTGGGCGCGGCCGTTAGCACTGCCCGCCTTTCATTGTACAGAGCTGAGGAGAGGGGTTAATATGAAAATAATAATAGCCAACGGATTTTGCGAACCCGGTAAGGCAAGGTGGAGAGGAGAAAGAGGGAAAGAATATTTCGCAATGTGTTTTCCTGCATTGCCCTAGTTACGGGCTGGTTGCGCACCGGGACGGGAGCCGGAATTGCCCCCTGGCATTATCGCATTCCGGCCGGGCCGTCTTTACGGAGTAAATCCAGCAATCAATCAAGCTAATCCACAAATATCCATTTGATGATATGTGTCTTCTTGTCCTTTACACGCGTGTAATAATTAATGCATTTTCAACAAAGCTGGAGATGATTGTGTCTATCATAGCTTAGGGGTCAGTCTTGGGGGTGTAGTGAGAAGAGAGATATGCGACGAACATGTGGTTATCTTTGGAGTATACCCCCTCGACATGTTTCAGCATTTCCAGACTAATATGTAACCAATGATGATATGAGTAAAGCAACTTGGTTCTTGTATAGTCATTTTGTGAAATGATATTGGCTTAGCGCTTGGAAAGATTCGTGTTTTGGTACTACGAGGAATCATCTGGATCACAGCCTCAACTTCAGCTTGACAATCTGGATCAGTTCAGAGCAAGGCCCCTCCCCTCATCAGTCTCTGCTGCCTCTCATTCCTTCTAAGCACATGCGGACTGCAAGCGCATGCATGATAGTTTGGGTAAGAAGTATTTTTTTTCTGTTCTGGATGCTTGTCAACATGCAAGCCAATATCAGGCCGTTGTACCACTCGTTGGTGGGTGTGGTGAGCCCCTCAAAGAAGACCCGAGTAACCAATGACTGTGACCTTGGCACATGCAGCTGAGAGTTCCATGCATGTTGCCAAAAACAGAGTTCATTTATGTAGTTTTGCGCGTCGATGAGGAGAGACATACATATGGCCACACGCGGACGTCGATCTCCTCGTGGCCTCCGCTATGCGCCTCCCGCGGCCGCTGACAAACTTGGGGGAGGGGCCGATAAAAAAAAGGGCACCACGTTCAAAGACATTTTGCATTACCGGTCAAGGTCTCCCAAGTCTTAGAACTTCTGGAACGAGTTGAGTCATATCAAACTGTTTCTTATGAACAAGTCCCGACATTGTGTCTGATACAAACAATTTTCAGGGGTTCGTGATATGTTCGGTGTTACTATAATAGCCGCCAATCCTATCTCAATCGACATAGTTTACCCCTCACCTACGCGTGGGACCTGGGCGAGATAACTGTCCGTCTTCGAGAATCTACGAACTCATCCCCGGTAATGGTATGGGTCGTAATCCAGTGTGGCATTACTGCCAATCCTCAATCCTTCTTGAATTAGTGCCATCCGACGCCGCCTTCGTCGTACTAGGACTGCTCACCATAGCCTTACTAAGCTCTGACATCCTGATGTCAAGTATGAGAGACAGACTGCATGGGTAATGGGGGACGCAATGAGCTGATCCAAGTCTTGTCAGCACAAATGTGGTGGCACGGCATCATGATTGCGCAACGCAGCATCTCGTATGCTGCTGTATTTAGCAGCGAACCAGTCAAGCTAGACATACAGCAACCGTTCTGTTGATGCTTACTTAATTCTTCTTTTATTTCGCAGCCGGCTGGGAGTTGTGGCTGGAGCGTACTACGTACTAGGTAGGTAGTAGATACCTGTTATTCTTTGATCCAAGTCTGATTGACCCCAGCACTACAGCACAATTCTCCCCGGGACGATGACAAAATGCCCGCATACATATCCCTGTCAGTTTATGATATAGGTGACCGAGGGTCAACGGATGAGGAAAAAGATATATCCCGCTCTCTTTCTGCGTACGCTATGGGATGGATGGAACAGAGACGCAGATATTGAATCTCGGTCATCTAAAAGAGTTTGAAATCCTCAGCAAAGAAGTTAAGGGAAATCACGCCCTGTCCACCTCTTATAACAACTGCCCAAACCTGCATAAACACTGGATTGTAGATAAAGCTCTCCCGCTTCGGTTTCGTTTCGAAAAATTGCCCGCGTATAATGTAACACGCGACATGAAGAAGACAGAAGCACCATAGTGACTGCCCCCCGCGTGGAGTTCGAACGCGCATTGGAGGAGAAATATGGGAAGTAGTTGGTGATATCTGTAATTTCTCAAGTTTCGCCAGCTCAAGATGGGGATCGAGTCAAATGTCCTTTCTTCATCTACCTCGAAAACACGCATACTTGGAAATGTACTTCAAGATGCCGTTGATAAAGATGTAGCCTCCAACCGACTCGCGCGACAGGGTAAGAACACTCATGCTTTGCCCTAGGATCTTCTCGCGCGTCAAGTACGCTATGAAGCAAATACATCGACTCTGGACAGTGAGTGTTGAGTTCATGTACCCGCTTACATCCCGGCCCAGGTTTTCTATCGGCTGTAGAGTGATTTTTACGTCTCTCTTATCCCAATTTTTCTCAAGCCCTGAAGACGTAGCAAAAGAATCGTTTTTCGGTTGTACCTCTATGAGGAGGTCGGAACTGGGGCTTAGGTGCATTTCAGGCTTATGATATACATAGCAAAACGACCCCTATGCCTGAATGCCAGATCGGCTGCTCAGCACTCAGCCATTGCTGCCGGAGCGAGATCGCTCCATTTCTTGTCCGTAGCTCTCTACCTCCTCTAGTTCGTATGGAACTCTTAAAAGAACAAGACCCTAATTTGACTGTGCGGCAAGGAAATTCGTACTGGTATTAACGACGTACCGTTTTGACCAGTAGAGCTCAGTATCGGGGACGAGTCCAGGTGGCCGGAAATGGTGCACAATACGATGATTGCCCGAGCTCCGGAGCAATGGCTTCACATCGCTGGGAGTGCTGAAAGGGATTGTAATTAAGTTGGAATAGTTGTGCTCGACACGATAAGTGAGAACGCTATATAATTGTTGTTTGTTGTCGTTGTCGCTATATATTAATAGAGGCAGCTTGAGTCGGATCTTATCGCCAATCCATTCGCACGCTCGACTGTATCGAGGGACTCAGGCCTGACATGGAACAACATCCGCACAAACAGAGAAGTCAGCTGGTGATTTGGCGAGCGTCGTGGGCGAATAGTGCGTGAAATCAGGTTTGAGATAGCCCCAAGCGAAAATAGTGTGGTCCCTATTCTCTTGACTAATGATCTCCCTCTGCATTCGTTAGGATGCCTTCTCGCCTTCGCCATAGAGGAGCGGCATGCTGACATTCATAAGCTCTAGTAGGCAATAAGCCATGTCCTCAGTTCTACTAGTGCGCCGAATTGACCCCCAGCACAATTTTTTGAGCAATGCTCGCTTCCCTCAGTGGTCTAAATGTCCCAAGGAAGTCCACTGGTATAGATGTGATATTCGGTATCATGTCTCGAAGATAAAAGCGATCTCCAAAATTATTCGAATGTCGATCATAGAAACTGACTACTCTCGGGGCAAGTAGATCTTGAGGACGTTCATTCAAATCTAGATTCCGAGTCGGCAGCATCCAACCTCGTGAGAACCAAGCACTCCTAGTGAACATGCTGACCAGTCTTGATCCGCAGAGAAGTCGGCATCATCAAGATACACATAGCATTCGTTAACTTTCTTATACCAGATCCACATGGAGTTGATGGCGTCTTGAAGCCAACGAACAAGTTTCTTACTAATTACCACGTGATCCTGTCTTAAAGTAGCCGAGGGCGGCTACATTTTGGCATTGGTATAGTCCCCGAAGTGTTGCAGTGTTACGAATTCATCCCATCTTCGCCCTCGGACGTATCGCGCTAAATGACATCCGATTTTCAAGAGACGGAGGATCCGACCATCAGCGACCCATGTTCATTCCCAAGAGTTCTATGATTGTCATGTAATACCACGTCCTCTACCGTGCTTAAAACGTCTTCGGGAATGATGTCGAGACGTTCCGACCGGAATCATGGCTACCATCAAGCCAGTGCAATGCGAGTTGCCAGGGTTCGGCGGTGGGAACTGCGCTTGTCTGGGTTAGCAGAAGGCTTTAATTGGGACATCTTATGTGCTTGCAACGCTTGCGCGGGTCGTTGAGACACTTGAGAGCCGAGATGAGAGAGGTTTGGTTGGAAAGCTGAAGACTGCGTGCAAGAGTGCAGTGGGTGTAAAGTTGAGGTCAAGGCGCGTTGAGCAGATGTATCAAGGCAAAGATTGGTCCAGTTGTAGTGTTTTCAATGCTATATACTACAGAATGTGAGTCTCACCTCTAACAAATGAAGACTAAGCTCTGGGGAAGCGGTCCTGTGTTGGTAATGAAACCTATCGGCTTGAAGTTGCGTTTCCGCCGGGAGGTCATCAATGTCTATATGAATAGATACATATTAGGGCATGCATTGTTGTCATACTGTAGCTGAAGCTACCTAGGTCTACATGGTTGATCGATACTGATTTGAGATTGGTATAGTCTATCCGAGCGGCACCCCAACGTAGTGTAGATCTCCGGGACCCCTGGCTCGGTGCTCCTTGGGAACTGCTATAGCGCCGTCGAGCGCTGCATCAACAGAGTAACTGGCCAGGTCGGAGATATCAGCTCCTAGTTAACCTCCGATTACTCCGTTACCTCAATGAACTGACCTGCTACAGTGCGTTTCTTGCATTATCAGGTGTCGATTGCTAGGTTAGGTAACCTATGGGAGTTTTCCCGTGATGAAACGTCATGATACTCCCTGTCAAGATCCATATATTGCAGCGAGCGTCCTACCAGTACCCAATACTTACTGGTTTTCCCTTTCCGCTGTAGTGTTTCCCATTCGAATGATGTCTTCACTCTTCTTGGCCTCCAGAGCGTTCACAACTGAACGCGGCGTAACCATCCGACCGCGAGACGAGAGCACGCTGCCGGTGAAAGCACCCCTGGCGAACGGAATAGGTATATCTTGGAGTTCAATTCCCTTCGTTCCCGGATGGAAGAAAAATATGACGGGAATGAAAGAAGGCGTTGAGGATCGCGAAGATGATGAATGTGTGCCATCCGATGTTTGCTGTAGTAAACTCTTGTTAGCATATCCATTCAATTGTTCCATGCAGGACAACGTACCGAATGGGATAGGAGTTATTTTAGCGACCGTAAAGACTGCCAACCAGTTCCACACAGATGCGATAGCCTGCATCCGTGATCGCGTTTGCGTCATATTGATCTCGGCCCCGTAAAACCATGGCACTTTTGATCATGAGCCTCGTCAGTTGGGTGTGGCCTTTTGCACTTCTTGGCAACATTACTCACCCGGCAGCCACCCTATGCCTGTCGTAAGCTGGAACAAGAAGACAAATGCGACGGCAGCATATGCAGCCGTTCTAGTCCCAATCGATAGCGATACCGAGACAGCTACAAAACAAAGACAGAGACCTGCCGAACAGACCATAAGGAGTGCTCGCCGTCCGAACGGGTCCATCACAAAAACGGGGATGATGCTAGCCATGAGGTAAGTCAACTGCGCAGCTCCAGCCGACAGCAGCGAAACATTGCGCGAAAAGCCGATTGTGGTTTGGAAGATGACTGGAGCGTAGTAGTTGACTGCATTCGATCCTGTGAACTGCTGACTTAGCTGGATACCGATAGTAAGAATTACTATATTGAAAGTTAATAATTGCTCATTTAGGGAAGTTTGTTCTCATGACACAATTATAATATGCAAGCACAATAGAAGAATTCAAAAAAGTCGAGGCTCACGTCTTCTGAAGTTCTGCGTCTTGCCCCAACTGAACAATTCGGACACATGAAACGGGCCACCTTTCTTCTCCTCGTAAAGAGCAAATCGGATGTTGTGTATCGCCTGACCGACAACTGAATCATGTTCTGCTGTGTATCTTCAAGGGCGGCCATGACGGCGCGATCTTCCTCGTGACGTTCGTGCTGGACAAGCCATCATGGCGTTTCGGGGGAGACCGACAATCTGTAGGATGAGTAATATTGCAAAGATGGCCTCTCACCCAAGTCTACGAGGCGTAAATCTAGTTCTGAGTGCTCATTCCTTATAGTACTCATCATCCCTGCCAACGGCGCTGCTCCGAGTTTGATATTGTGGTCATCGCATTCTGCGCCTGTTCTGATGATTTGATAAGTAATCCAGACAACGGGACGGTTAAACTGGATTCTGACTGTAGTCTGTAGTTCATGTAGCTCTTCAACTACGAAATCTTGAGCTTGCTGCAAGACATCTGCGTCCGATTCCCGGACGCGAATCACGCCATCTAGCTTTCGGCATCTTCGAGTTGATTGATGTTGATGAGCCGTACGTCGTATTGTGATAGCGCGGCTGCGATATACTTGGCTGAAGCTGATCTAGAGGAGCCTTGAGGAAGCAGGATGCCCAAAGTACCCGCCAATTTGGAGTTGACTTGATGATCTAGAGATGGTTGGGTGGGATGACGTTCAACAGCATATTTAAGCTGTTGTGTGAGGTGCTGGAAGATTCGGTGTCAAGCCGGTAGATTCCGCGACGTGACCCCTGTAATTCTAAGGACGACATACCCGTATTGACCCCTTACCCGACGCCGACGGAGGGACAATGAAATCCCGCTGGAAGACATGTGTAAGGCGGGCAGATCTGTCTTTTTACTCGTAAAATCCGATTTTCAGTCTACAGGTAGTTGTCGCAAATGCAGGTCGATACACCTCTGTTGGCGCACCGAAATACCATCATGACCAGGCCGGGGAGATGGCAGCCACGTGAAATTCTCGCTCGCAATACATGTGCTCTCATCCTACAGAGCATTGCGTCCGGTCCTAGCTCGAGAAAGATATTGAGTTCTTGATCTAGTGATGTCATTATGCCTTTGCTGAAGTGAACTGGCTCCCGAATTTGACTAAACCAATACTCTGCGCTTTCAAGTGCGCCCGACTTGACCACTTCCCTTTAACGCCACTGATGATGCCAAGCTTGGGAGGCTGGTAGTCAATGGTTTCAGCGACAGTACGATACTCTTCGAGAACGCCATCCACATGTCGTGGATGGAACGCATAGCCGGTTGAAGTCATCTGATGTTTCGACACCAATGGGCGAAATGGCTCACGGCTCGCTTTTCAGCATCGACCTATCGACCTTGCGAGGAACAACTGTCTGCGTTGATGTGTTGAGGAAGGCAGTCCCCACCGAATTATTGTCGCCCAAAGGCTGGGTCACTGCTGTCACTTCAACAGGACTTGCTTCTATTGACGCGATTCCATAGTCACCCGAGTGAACCTGCACCAACCGACCGCATGCAGCAACAAGTCGGCAAGCGTCTTTCAGATTGAACACTCCCGCGACATGAGCTGCCACCAGCTCCCCTGAGCTGTGACCGAAAATGAATTGTGGTGTGACACTCCAGCTCTGCCAAAGTCTCCACAGTGCCACCTCAATGCGAATAGAGCACGATTCAATTGCGCAGCAAGGGCACTACGGAGCTGAGACCGCATCATCTCCAGCAGAAGCTGATCAAGATCTGTGAAGTTTGGGGCAATGTTATTTTACTTCATCGCTGAAGACGAGAAAGACTTCGTAAAGATTTTCCTCCATGCCTGCCCATTGCCTTCCTTGGCCTGCAAGCGATATGGCCAGCTTGGGGTCTCTCGAATCATAGTCTTCAGACGGTGTGCATGATACTGCACTTATTCTTGATGTGCAACTTCTCCGATATACCTGCCTTACTTTCCGCAAGAAGCCTCCGTCTGAGATGTGTCCGATTGGTCACCAGAGAGTAGGCCACATCGCATGAGTTTTCCTCTTCGACAGCATAGTTAATATCTGCGGCAACCTTCCAGCTTGCATCAGTAGCGCTGTGTCTGTGTGTCCAGAAAGTAGAAATGGAATACTCGAAAGCGGCCAGATCGTATTTCTAGGAACTAGGACAACTACTGCCTTCTTCGGAGGTTCTTCTATAATGATGTGTGCATTCCCTGCCGCCGATGCCGAACGCTGATCTTCGGCACGAAGAGGCCGATCTCCACGCGATAACCATTGCCGTTGGTTCATCACCGGCGATAGACTCGCATTCTGCTAGTTTATTGCTGGCGTAGGATTTGTAAAATGTAGCGTCGTGAGGGGAATATCATGCTGGATCGATAGGACAACCTTCACCAGACCCGCCGATCCAGCAGCAGCTTGAGTGAAATCGATGTTCGATTTGACAGATTCAATGAAAAGTGTGTCTGAGCGAGAAAGCCCGGGACTAGATACCTCAGCAATCTCCCTACCCTTAATCGGTTCGCCTAGCCTGGTGCAAGTGCCATCGGCTGTCAACTTGAAAATAATGGAATAGGTAGTAGATGATGATGTCCTTGAATGTGTACGTACTTCGAAGTCGTGAGAATCCCGACATTGTTGGCTAGGACAGTACCTGACGCTTCCAACAACGTCTCAACAACAGGATGAATATATTCTTCAACATCGGCATGGGTATAATAGCTGGCGTTGTAAGTAGTATTCAAAGAAATCCGACCGCGCCAAGACCACAAGAGATTCTCAAGCCAAGGTCCTCTTACGGTGTCCCCAAAACAAACATTCTTGGTTTCCCAAACAACATTGGTAGCACCTCCCCTGCTACTTGCCCGAGCACTACTTGGGCACGTTGACGAGATAACATTATCAACGATACCCAGGCTTGTTATAGCGGGCATCGTATCAGTTAGATGATCACTTGTGAGTCCGGGTGCCAACAAGAGAATCATGTGGGCTAACGCACTCTAGAGCCTAGAGCCTAGGGTTAAAAACTAGATAAGTCTTGCGACAAGAACAAATCAAACTCGTGTGCGATCACATTGAATGTCGTCTTGTCATCTAGTCTGACTGCAAAGGGGTAAACACAGTGATGGTTGTTCACCCCACAAGTGTGGCTAAAGGGACCAGCCGTGAAGTAGGCGGAGGTCGACATCCGCAAGATTACTAAAACAGACGCCTCGTGTAGAAGGAGAGCATCTTCTCTGAATCGTCTGTGTAGCGACGGCTAGAGCTATAAGCCAAGCTGCCGTAACGCGTAGCCGTTGTTTTTTAACCCCTGCATGCCGGAGTCATCGGCTTCATCATCGTGGTTTGCTCAATGCAAGTACGGACTCATTGACAAGGAACGATACGGCCGGAGATGATGATTCGACCAATGCAAGCAGTTCATGAGCTCCTCGCTCACCACACTTACTCTCTTCTGTCATATCAAATAGGTCATCGGAACGTAGAGACAACCTGCAAACGTCTAAGCCATCTGTCTTCCAAAGTATGGCCTCGTCTAGCTCAGGCGGAGCGACAGCCTTAAACAGCCTTTCCCAAAATTTCGGGAATACCCGCCCCTCCACCGGAAGATGGCCTCCGACGAGACACAACAGGTACTCTTGAGGAAGCAAGTACAGTGTAAGCTCCCTGGGACTCACTGTGCTACGCCATATTTCGGCCGCCGTCACGTCACGACGGACAGTGAACATCTTGTCAACCTATTGTTCAAGCCCAGCTTTGGTTGAAGATGATATGTAGGTTTTTGCTTCCTTTTGGTCGATCGCGGCCAATTGCGGATACTGTTGACGCAGCTGCAACCAGGCCGTGGATAGAGTAGCGTAAGGGTTTGGTTGGACGGTTTATAGTGGCTTTTCAGAGCGCAATAAGTGAATTTCACGTGAAGTTCACGTGGAAAAAGACTAGAAAGAGCTGTGGCGAACCTGGAAGTGTAGAGATTGTGCTGTAGAGGATATCCCGGAACCCGTAGGGCTGAGTGTACATATACTCTCCTTTGCGTGTCCAGGAGATGTGGCACTTGAATACCCCGGTGGGTATCATGTTGATAAGTCGAGAGCAGAATTCTAGATAAGGAAGCGAGGAAGGGAGTCGTAATCGATGGGTAGGTACTTTTTATATCTACTTACTTTGGGAAAGATCTGCCGAGATGCGCCCAGTAAGACATGCAAACGTCCCACCAATGAGATATTGAGCAAGCTGAGCAGAAGGGTGATCAGGATTGAACGAGAACGAGAACTTACTACCAATAAGCTGTAACCGCTTTGACCCCCCTTTGCACCACCCCCCCCTTTGCACCGTGGATCACATCAAAAACTTACATATGCATGGAATTTATAGAATGTCCTTCTTTGTCGAAGACCATAATATACCTGCGAGAAAAGTAGGGAAAAGAGGAAAAATGAACTGGGTCTCTATATATTTTGTATATATTTTCCGTTCTCCTATCCTCCAGCGAGTTGGTTTTTCGCCGAATTAGGAAATAAAATTACCGGAATAGGTAGCCAAAAATCTCCTCTTTGGGCTTAGTATATTCTTTTAGGCCTAGTAGATTTAGGAAGGCCTACCTGGAGGTCTCCAGAGGTCTGCAGAGGCCTGCAGAGGCCTGCAAAGGTGGCAGAGATCTCCAGAGGTCTCCAGAGGTAGCAGAGATCTCTAAAGGCCTGTAGAAATAGTAGAAATCTCTAGAAGTTTGTAGAGGTTTGTAGAGGCCTGTAGAGGTCTACAAAGGTGGCAGAGATTTCTAGAGGTCTTTAAAAGTAGTAGAGGTTTCTAGAAGTTTATAGAAATACTAAATATTAACAACTACATATATTACGTATAATTAAAAAAATAGCCAATATTAAGATTTAAAAATATTATATTTAAATATAATATTAATAATATTATAGTAATATTAAAATATTTATATAGAATTTTTTTTTTTATTTTTTTTAAATTAAATTAATATATATTAAATTAATTAAATAAAAAATTAATAAAATATAATATAAATTAAAAAAAATAATTAAATAAATATATTAAAAAAATATTATAAATTATTAATTTATTTATATTTTTTTTAATTATATTTATAATTAATAAAAATTTAAAATTTTATTAATTTATTAAATATTTATATATTTATTATTATTATTAATAATTATAATATATAATAGATTTATTTTTATAATAATTAAAATTTATTAATATATAAATAAATTTTTTATTAATAGTTAAATAATAAATAAAAAATTTAAATTTATATAATATTATTATTAAAATTATAAAATATTATTTTATAATTAATAGCAATATTGCTATTTAATACTTTTTATAAAAATTAATAGTAATAATAAAGTTTTATAACGTTATATAATAATTATACCTTTTTATAGCGATATAGTTTAGATTTTAGTAGTATAAATTTTAATTACGTTTTACGGGCCTATTAAAATTTTTTCTACGAATTTTTGAAACTTTTTAAATTTTAACGTTTATAGTAGTTTATTTTTATTATAATTTAGCTTTTTAAATTTAAAAATTAATTATTAAAGTTTTTTAAAATTTATTAAATTTATCTATTTATAAAAAAAGATTTTTTCGAAAATAACAAAATTAAAAAAATTGTAAAAAAAAATAATTTTAGTTATTTTTAATATTTAAAACCTAAAGTTAATAATAAAAATTTATTATTATTATTTGTTTTTATTTATTTTATTAATTATTTAATTATATTATTTAAATTTAGTTATTTTAGTTTTAAAATTTTCGTTATATTAGTTATATTTTAAAAAGTATTATTAAAAAAACTATATTTAATATTAGATAATATTTTTTTTAATTTTTTAATAAATTATAAACTTAAGATTTAAATATTAAATTTAAAATTATATATTAATTATAAATTTTTATTATAAGTTTTATTTTTTTAACGTTTTTAACAATTTGTTATAAAGGATTTTTTTTTATAATAATGTATTTTATAATTATATTAATATTATAAAATATTATAAATAATAAAAAAATAAAACTTAAATTTGTTTTACTTTTTTTATTTATTTTAAATTTTTTTATTAATCGAGTTTTTATTTTAAAAAATTATATTAAAATTTTAATAATAATTTTTACAAAAATTTAATTAAATTTTACTAAAATAGTTTAAAAATTAGAAATTTTTATAAAAAAAGTTTTACTTATTAAAATTTTAAAATTTAAAAGTTTTATTTTAAATATTATAAATATTATAAATATTTTTAAGTTATTTAAATTTATTAATAAACTTTTTAATTTATATTAAATATTTAAATTATAAAAATTTAAAATAATTTTTTTTATTATATTTACTAAATTTTTTAATATAATAAATAAAAAATTAGCAAAAAAAATAACTAAATAGCTATATTTTTTTAATAAAAACGCTAAATTAGTTAATAAATTTAATTATTTTATTTAGTTTTAAGGATTACGAATAATTTTTTAAGCTATCGATTATAATATATTTTTAGAAAATCTATTAATAATAGCTATTTTAAAAAATAAAAATAGAACTATTATTTTTATTATATTTTGTAATTTTTTTTTTTTAATAATTAAAAATATTATAATTTTTTCTATAAATTTTATAAAAATTTATAAATATTTTATAAACTTTTATAAATTTCGAATAAAAAATTTTAAAAAAATTTTATTTAGAAATTTAATTTTTTTTAAATATAATTAATTAATTAAAATCTCTAAATTTAATAATATAATTAAATTATTATAAAACTAATATATTTTATATAAATTAATATAATAATTATTATAATATCTAAATTAATTAAATTTAATAAATTATTAAAATTTTAATTTATTTAAAATTTACTAAAATTATTTTAAATTTTAAAAATAATTTACTATTTAATAAATTAAATAATGAATTTTTTATTTAATTTTTAATAATAAATATTTTCTAAAATTTTAAAATAAGTAAAAAATTTAAAAATTAATTAAAAACTAATTAAATTAATAATATTATTAATTATTTTTTAATTTAAATTTATCGTTTTTTAAAAATAAAAAATTAAATTAAAAAAAAAATAAACAAAAATATAACCGTAAAAAAAAAACAAAAATTAGCCTTAAAAAAATAATAAATTTTCGAATAAATTATTTAAAAAAATTATTAATTAAATTAGCTTTAATTTATATATTTTTATTAATATTTTAAATTTTATATTTTTAAATATTATTTTAATTTTAATAAAACTATTATAATTTTATAGTATTAAATTAATAATATTTATAAAATATAATTAAAGTAATTTTTTTTAATTATATTAAATATAATTTTTTAAATAATATATATATTATTATAAGTTTTTTAAAATTTAAAAAAGTTAAAAAAGTTTGAGTTTTAATATATATTATAAAATATTAATATTGTTTTATAATATTTTTCTAAAATATTATATATATTTAAATTTAATATTAATATTATTTTAAAAACTTAATACTATGTTAAAAAAAATTATATAAAAAAAATTAAAACTATTTAATAAAAAAAAAACTTATTTAGCTATTTTAAAATTTAAAAATAATAGCTTTTTTATAGCTTAAAAAAATATAAACTTCGATTAATAATTTCAAATTTAAAATAAAATAGTAAATATTTTAAATTTTAATTATATTAAAATAATTTGTAAAATTTTTAATATAAAAAAACTTTTAGCTTTATTAATAAATTATTTTAATAATAAAATATTTTTTTTATAAAAATTAAAAATATTCTATAAAATTATATTTTAGTTTAATTTTTTAATTATAAAATATTTATTTTAAAAAAAGTTAATAATATTAAAAAATTTTAAATTTTAAACTTCAAAGTATTTTTTTTTCGAATAAATTTTTTTATAAAAATTAAAAACACTAAAATTATAAATATTAATTTATTTTTGCTACAAATTTTCGAAAATATTCTTTTTAGCAAATTAAATTCTTTTAAATAGAAAATTTTACTTTATAATAATAATTTTATTTCTAAATTTATTAATTTAATTTATTAAATATTTTTTTAAAAAATTTTATAGCTATATTATAAATTCGATTATTAAAATTTAAATTTATTAAAAAAAACTGCTAAATTAAACATTAAATTATTTAATATAAAATTTATAAATTAATAAAAACTATTTAATAATTAAATTTTATTATAATTTTAAATTTTTAACAAATTTTAGATATTATAAAAAAATTATTATTTATTATTAAGCTTTATTTATATAATAAAAAGCTTTATAATTTTATTTTAATAAATCGAAAATTTTGAAAATAATAAATGATTTGATTAAAATAAAAAAATATTAAATATATATTTTTAGTAATAAAAAGCCGATTTAGGTTTTTTTAAAAATTACTATAATTATTATTTTTTTTTAATTTTATTTTAATTAAAATATTAAAACTTATAATAAATTAATAAATAAATAGCTATAAAATAAAAAAGTTAAATTTACTATTTTATATATTTATATTTATAAAAAAAAATAAACTATTAAAATAATTAATTTAAATTATTTTAAATTGATTATATTTTATATTTAAAACTTTAAATTTTTTAAATTATTTATAATATTATATTATAAACTAAATAATAAAATTAATTAATTATATTATAATTATTAATAAAAAATTATCTTTTAAATAGCTATTTTTAAATAAATTAAATCTAAATTTAATATTTTATAAAATTAACTATAATAAATTTATAATTATTAATAATAATTATATTATTTTTATATTTTAAAAAAATAGCAAAAAATTTATAAATTTACTAATTAAGCTAAAAAAAACAAAATTTTTACATTTTTAAATAATATAACCTATTTAATATATATTTTTAAACGTTATATAATATTTAAAATAAAATTTATTAAAATAACTAAATTTTTAATATTTATAAAAGCTATTTTAGTAAAATTATTTATTAAAATATTTATTAATAAATTTATTAATAAAAAAAATATCGATAAATTTTTTATTTAAATTAAAAACTTTTTTTTAAAAAAGCTACTTTAAATTATTTAAATAACTTTAATTTAAAAATTAATATCGACTTTAAAATAAATTTTTTTTAATAATTTTAAATTAAATTTAAATATACTTTTAAATTTTAGGTATTTTTTTCAGAAAACTTCAAATTTTTTGGTCTTATTTTAAATTTATTTATTATAAATTTTTTTCGATAATTTATTATAATAAAATTGTTTTTTATAATTAATATTAATAAAAATTAATATAAATTTTTTTTTTTTTTTTAAAAAAATAAAAATTTTAATAAATTTGCTAATTTTAAACTATTTTTTTTAATAGTTAAAAATTCTTTTTTTAAAATAAATTTTCCTATATAATTAAATTTTATACGATATTTTATTTATTAAATTATATATATTATAATTAATATTAAATTATAGTTTAAATTATTATTTTAAATAATAAAAAATTTTTTAGTAAAAAAATAGTTTATTATTTATAAAAACAAATTTTAATAATTATTATTTATTAAAATTTTAAAATTTATCGCTAAAAATAATATTAAATAAAAAGTTATTAATATATTATAAATATTAAAATTTAAAATTAATTAACAAAATTATATTTATAAATTTAAATTTTGCTTTATTATGAAAAGTTTTAAATAAATCGAAAATATTAATTGTAATAAAATTTTTATAGCTATTATAATTTTATTTATTTAAAGAATTTTTTTAACTTTAGCTATTTTAAATAACTAAATAATTAAATAAATAAATTTTATAAATATTTTTTTATATAATAATTTATAGAAAACGATTTATTTTTTATTTTTAGATATATTAAAAATAATATTAAAAAATTTAAAATTATTAAAATTTATTATAAAATATAGTTATAATTTTTTTATAAAATAAATTTTAAAAATTTTTAAAGCTTTATATAGTTTAAAATAAGCTTTTAAAGTTTAGTAAAAAAAAATTTACAAAAATTGTAAACAATTTCGGTTTTTTTTTTTTCTAATTTTAAATCTTTTAATATATTAAAATATTATTATAAATTATTATATTATTATTAATATTAATAATTATTTTATTATAAACTTAAATATTATTTATATTAAAATTTTAAAAATTTAATTAAATAAAAAAGTTCCTATTAATAATAAAAACTTTATAATTTAGTTTTTAAAAACTTTAATTATTTATAATATAATTATTTAAACTTTATATTTAAATTAAAATTAATAATTTAAATAAATATTAATTAAACTAAATTTAATAAATATTAAATTTGCTAAAATATTATTTTTAATAAGCTTAATTTATTTTATTAATTATAAACTGTTAATTTTTAATTTAAAGTAATATTAAATATTAATAAATACTATAATATATACAATAATAACTATTAAAATTAATATAACTTTTACGATATAATAATTATTATAATATATATATATTTTAAAAAAAGCGCATTTTATAAAAATTAAGCATTTTTTCGATATTTAAAAAATATTATAAAGTTATCGATTTACTATAAAATGAATTTAATTTATTTATATTTTAAAAATCTCTATTTTAAAATTTTTTAGATAATTATTATAATAAATAGCAATTTTACTAGATATAAAATTACAAAAAAATCTATTTAAAAATATTTAATAATTATTATAAGTATTATTATTATTTGAAAATTAAAAAAAACTTCTACTATTATATTATTTATTTTAAAAGTTAAATTTATAATTTTTATAAAAACTATTTATAAAATAAAATACTTGCGAAAATTTTATTAAAAAATTAAATAATTAATTATTTTAATAATTACTATATTTTTTAATAATATAAGAATTATAGAAACTTTAAAAAATTTAAATATTATAATTATATAAAATATATTTTAGTAAATTTTTTATATATTAAATAAAATATTAATAATAAAATTATTATTATATTTTATTTAAATATAATAAATATATTAACTAATAGTTTTATTAAATTATTAAATATAATTAAATAAATTTATTCTTAATAGTTAATTAGGCTATATTATTTTATAATTTTTTTTAAAAAAAATCTATTTTTTATATAAAATATATAACTATAATTAATAGTAAATTTATTAATAATTAATTAGTTTAATAGTTTAATAATTATAACGTTTATTTATTAATAATATAATTTTATATTAAAATAATTATTGTTTTAATATAAAAATATATAATATATAAAAAATTTAGGTTTAAATTTTAATTAAGCTATTTTTGGGGGGAGGTTTTTTAATTTAATTAGTTTTTTCTACTTTTGCTAATTTTCATTTAGAAATTCTAAATATTAATACTAAAAAAAAGTATTAAAATTATAAAATATTATTTTATAATTAATAATAATACTGCTATTTAATATTTTTTATAAAAACTAATAATAAATATAAAATTTTATAATATTATATAATAATTATATCTTTTTATAATAATATAGTTTAAATTTTAATAATATAAACTCTAGTTATATTTTATAAACTTATTAAAAATCTTTTTATAAATTTTCGAAATTTTCTAAATTTTAATATTTATAATAACTTATTTTTACTATAATTTAACTTTTTAAATTTAAAACTTAACTATTAAAGTTTCTTAAAACCTACTAAATCTATTTATTTATAAAAAAATATTTTTCCGAAAATAATAAAATTAGAAAAATTTTTAAAAAAAGTAATTTTAGCTATTTTTAATATTTAAAACCCAAAATTAGTAATAAAAACTTATTATTACTATTTATTTTTACTTATTTTATTGATTATTTAGTTATATTATTTAAATTTAATTATTTTAACTCCGGAATTTTTATTATACTAGCTATATTTTAAAAAATACTATTAAAAAAACTATACCTAATATTATATAATACCCTTTTTAACTTTTTAATAAATAAAATATATAATTTTTAATTTAATTTATATATTAATTTTTTATAAATTATTTATAAATTACTTAATAATATATTTTATAAATTAGTAAATTTTTTAAATTGATAAATTTTTTTTTTTAATATTTAAATATTGTAATTTTAATAAATTATATATAATATATTAAAATTAATTAAAATTAATCGGAACTTTTTTAAATATTATTATTTATATTTATTTAATAAATATATATATTATAATATTATATATTTTTATAAACTTTTTTGTTTAATTATTTTTTTATCTTTTTT